>BGPR01002633.1:132200-167906 GCA_013235015.1 Araneus ventricosus
TTGAATAATTATTCTGTGCATAACAAAACAATAAACTATTCTAAAGCTATCTATTAGGCTTAATTAATCGCCGATAATAACATTGGGGAAAAAATTTTGTAAAATATGAGAAAAATTTAGATGAGGAGAGAATTTTAACACTTAAAAACAAAATGTTTTAAAATTACTGAGAAAATAGCAATAAATAAAATAAGAAAAAGCTAAATGAGACTATTAGTAATAATTGGAAGAATTAAAATCTAATATTTCCTTTTAGATATGCAAAAAAAGAGGGTGGAAAGATGACAAAGTATTTGTTTACACTGAACGAAGGCAAAATTCAAGCGCTGCTCGAACTCGCGGAGAAATGATGGATGAACGATACGCTGCCGCTACGCTACCAAATCCGTGGGAAAGAATGTTTTAAGCAGTTGTAATGGAATATAGGCAAAAAAAACCGGGGGGAGGGGCAAAGAATGCTGGAAACAGGGGAATTATTTATATAAAATTTATCTGGAGCGCTTACAATTTACATGAAGTAATTTTTAATCTTGGGGAGATTTTCAAAGAATTTTTTTGGATAATTTTAGATTTAGAATAAACTCTTTAAGGTATCCGACTACGTTCGGGGGCCTTTTTTTAAATAATGACATTTGAAGCAATATTTTTGTATTTTTATATGACATTTATGTTAAAACTTAATAAATCATATAAAAAAGTTAAATGAATTAAATATATTTTTAAAAATTTGAAAAAACTTCGATTTTTTTTGCACTAAATTTGACCTTCTTTCAAACACCCTCGTTCAAAAAGAAATGATCAGAATGATAAATCCTTTAGCATATATAATACTTCAACTATTGGATAGGTCCTGAAGCAAAAGTTTTGCAATGTATCTAAAAACATGTAAATTATAAGAGTTTTAGTGTGAAATCATGAATTTTTAAAGAATTTTGGCCTTTTTTCAAACCTTAAAAGATGCATAACTTTTTAATGGAGCATTATTTCACTTATATTTTGGTTCATCACCTAGACAATATAATAAATAATATGTATGCCAAATTTGAGATGGATATTTTGAGTTGAATTTTAGTTATCGTGTTTGAAAAATGAAAATTTTGCAAAAAATCACATTTCGAGAAAAATGAGTTTAAAGTTTATGTTTTTAATTTACAATGAGAAGAAAAAAGAATTTTTTTTCAATACTCCCCAGTTTTGTAGGCTAGTCCTTAGTTTTCGCCAGCTTTGCACATTTTTAAAAAATTTCTGATTGGAAATTTTTTTTTAGTCATTTTCTTGAGCCTTATGTGTTATTATCGTTTTCTATCATTCAGCCGCCATCGATAGATTTGAATATTGTTTTTCAGTCGAATAACTTTATAATGCCTATTAGTTGATCTAGAGATACTTTTAGTGATTGATATTGATCATAAGTACAATTTATGTACTTTTCCTACGTTTATTATCAAAAATTACATCATTTACCGAGAATCAAGATACTGCAATGATTCAAAATTACCTAAATTTGCAACAATGTCATAGAAAACAAAGAAATTCACACTGAATATCTTTCAAAATAATACCTGGTATACGTAAAATAGTATAAAACAAAAATAAACAATAAAATTTAAATCTCTTAAGTAAAAACAATGAAAAATGCTTCTTTATCGTATTATTTACCACTCCATTTTCAACTGTCAAGTTCTACTAAAATGTCTCTAATTTCACTTCTGATCATCATAGATGTAATATAAAAACTGTTTTGAAACCTAAAAACAATAGGCTTTGAAATAAGACATTAAAAAAAAATTATGATTTTCGGTCAAAAATGGGTTTTCGAACGTATGCGGATACGTTAAAGCTAGGAGCTTAAACGCATTTCTCAGATCAATGTGTTAAAAATGTGGGACGCTTCACTATTTTGCTTTCATCCTTGGAAAGGGGCCGTGCTAATCTTCTTTGTATCGTTCCATTTTTAGTATATGAATTACCGAAGCGATTACATGAATAATTTTGTTTTGAAGATACTCGCGGCCATTACAGCTGCTACGCCCCGCCTCCCCTACGTCAATTTCTACTCTCGCAACCAGCGACCTTAAAGTTCCGATGAATTTATAGAGAAATGGATAAAATTTTCTACAATAATAAAACTGGTATCATTGGAAAGATAAATTTTTGCTCCTTAAAATGACATGAAAAATTTCTTTGTCAATCAATTCATTCAGAAGTTATTGGCAAAAAACGACGAAATTTGGTTTAATTTTTAAATAATTTAAATTTGAATTAAAATTTTTAAAAAAGGCTCCGAGGTGCACATCTTAAGCATCCAAAGTATATCTGTGCCAAATTTGGTAGCTCTATGTTCTACGGTCTGTTCTGTACACCGCCAACAGACACACAGACAGACAGATAGACAGACAGACATTCATCTTTATTAGTATTAGAGATAAAATAAGCACATATTAATCAGTATCTCTAACAAACCCCATACTACCATGCTCTGCGCTTCTGGTTGTAAATTTCTTTACTGAAAACGTTTCCATTCGGTTTTTAAAAAATAAGAAAGCCTTACAGTGTTTCAAAGTGCAGGATGGTCATAAATTATTGGACCCATTTCAAAAATTAATTAAGAAACAATCTATAATATAACAACTTCGATTTTTTTTTGAATGAGAGAGTAGCATAAGAAGTTATTTTTCAGATAGGTAGTGCACCGTTACGGGTCACTAAATCTGCGGAGTCCAAGTGTCAAAATGGCTACCGTGCAGCAGAAGGCACATATCTGGTTCCACCAAAGTAAATAAATTATAACAGTTTAAAGAATTATTCGGTTTGAGAATCGAAATTATCAGTCTCCAAGTTAGAACTTCATCACGCGTTGGTATGAGAAATTAAAGGGAAAAGAAAATGCGTATCAGTGAAGAAGACTTTCACACCGTAAGGTTTATTTATTAATTTTTGAAATGGGTCCAATAATTTATGACGACTCTGTAATTACAAAAATACTTTCCATACTTTCTTATAAATAAAAACATTCCTGCATTCTTCAATAACACACCAGAAGTAAGAATTTTCCTTCGGGCAATTAGTTCAAAGTGCTAATTTTAGAAATCTAATTGACTAGATTATATTTAGAAAATGAATGAGAACTTTCTTGAGATTATTTGAATAAATTAGTTTATTTCTTTCTCTTGAGGAAAGTACATTATAATAAATGGATTTACTAGATTCATCCTTATGGTTTTATTTTACATTTCGATTTTATTACATTTTTATAGATTACATATTACCATGAGCGTGAATAATTACAACTAAAAGTGACTTTTGCATAAAAAACTCAACTCAGCTCTGATTTTACTGTTTTAATGCAATAAAGACAGAAATGAACTGACTATTGTCAGAATGAATTATATTTCACTCATTGGCAAAATTAATTCCTCACATTGCAGTAAAATTTTTCATCCCCCCATACAGATTTCAAATTTTCAATTTACAACTTTTACATTTTCTGATTTTCTGACAATTAGAAACAATTTCTAATTTCTTTAGACATAAAACAGGTATTTCTTAGAAGAAATTACTCATTTTTTTCCGCACAGAAATTGAGTTACTTTTAAAGCCATACTAAATATATGGATGCAATATGTGGTGCAGTCACTCAAATTTTATTGAAAATTATAATTTACATCATATTTTATCCAATATTAGCCGAATCACGTAACAGTGCGCAAATGCTGTGGGACACAGAAATTTAAATTTAAAAATTTCTAATTTCTTAAAATCTGTGTAATGAGTCCAGTTCAATTTAATTTTAAAACTACTGAAAAGAGAGATAAGCATGAATTCTTTGGAACACAATTTTGAGAAATTAGGAGCCATCAACACTATAAAATGTCACTTAAACTATAAGTGATGACAAATCATGATGCCACCGGGAATTATCCCAGCATCATTTACTTCGTCACTAAATCATTAGAAGTACACTTGAACTCACGAACTTCTAGATTAAATTCCTTCAATCTCAAAACTGCATCCATTTTCCGTTTGACAGTTCTTTTCCAACGCCCATTAATCTCAGAAGAGTTCCACAACACTCAGTAATTCAATTTTAACACAATTGAATATAAAATTTTTCAAAGATTTGTTATTACTCCTCCATCCTCCAAGTAACTCACTGAGTTCCTCTTAACGAAGTCAATTCAGTTTCCTTTGTATATTTGCTTGCATATCCAAACTCCAAACGGAAAATTAGATAAGGGGTTTGAGTGAAAAATCCAATTTCCGTCTGGAGGCGCTGCTGATAATGAATTGCTACTGCATTGCCAAACGTCAAATCAGAAATTACCTTTCGAGAAACATGCAGCAAAAGTAGAGCTAATCCTATCACTTTGGGAAGGGAAATTATGTCTTCGATTATACAGAGGAGGAAATAATTTGCTTTTGGATAGGAAAATGAAATAATTTGCTGATAACAAAGGAGCAATTTTTACCATTAGTATCGTTACACAGAAATGTCTGTTATCTGAATCTTATGATGAATTGTTTTGTCAGAGATTTGTAAACTTATCTCTGCAAAAATGTTTATTATTTGTTCTCGTCGCTATTTTTTGTTCTGTATTGTTATTTATAACTAATTAAAAATTTCTTCGTAGAATTTTATGATTATTTCACCTTCTTGTATATCGAATCAATAAATTCTTTTCTTAAATCTGTTTCAAATTTTTTCTTAATTTTTCACCTAATATTTTCTAACAACATACCTTGCTTAATTTTTACAAGCAAAGTGAAAAGAAAATATCCCTAGAAATTAAAAACTCTCTTTTAAAAACATTTTAAAGATTAAATTTATTAAATATTGGTAATGTTTAATTCTCAATAAACCTGAAGTTCAAACCCTTATCCACTATCCCAGAAAATTTTCATAATAATGGTCAACCATTATTTTCAGCATAGGTTTTATTATATTAAATTAAATTGCGAACATTTTTGCTAAGAAGCAAGAAATGAACTAAGCAAAGCTTTAAGACGTCTGAAAAAGCGAATTCTATAGAAATAGTTTTCACTTTTTTGTATATAAAGTATTTAGACAACTATGTATTTCTGAAATTACGTGCATTTCCAACTATTTTATTGATTGAAAATTCTTTTCAGATCTTACTTAATTTTTTTCCATATGCAATCATCATTTCAACAACGTCCTGATTGCATGGTTTCATAAGGACCATAAGGGTGACAGAGCTACAACAAAATATTCTTCACAAAACTCGACTTGGACATTCCTTACAACATCATTTTTTCCTGTTACTCTGATTAGATTGCGCTATACGAGTTGTTTTTGGTCATCGTGGTTACTGTGCAACAAAGAAAGAACAGAAATTCAGCAAAAAGCAAAAGCATTGAATCTAATTCGGAAGCAGCCTTATCGATACATCTAACATGAGTGTATTTTTCACCCATCAGATAACCATTTCTGTTCGTAAAAATAAGTTATCTTCATTGCGCTTATATTCATAATAACAATTTCTGAATGATATAAGTTTAAATTTATTTCTGGATGAAAAGTTCTTTCATATATTATGCTAATATCGAAACGATAAAATGGCAAATCTTGTTGCTTTTCAAAAAAAGAGTAATCACTTCTTTTGTTCATGTTTTATTTAGTTTAATTAAACTAAATAAAACATGAACATCTAAAAATCTTTGTAAGAACCGAATTTCTATCATTATAGAGTTATATCGACTGATTTATTTTGGAACTTTTATTGCACTCATTTGCCACCATTGAAGATTTCCCAGAAATTTATTTAAAATATTAAAAGAGATCATGTGACAAAATAATTTAAGACATATTGTATAATGCTTTTCACAAAGTGGTTCGATCCAAGTAGAGCGTTTCGGATTACCTGCCATCAATATGTCTTCTAATCGTCTTGTCTAATCAACTTTCTGTTTTTATGGCATAGAAATTTATAATATCATAACTGAAAGACCAAAATCTGTTTCATCCTAGTTCGCATAAAGTCGCATTTCCATTGATTTAATAGTCATAATAATTCAAACTAAAAATAAAACAAATAATATAAATATTCAGATATAACACTGGATTTCCAATGATGCCAACTCCCATACATATCTGCAACCCTGTGTGAAAACTATTACATGATATTATCATTTTTAGAAGAAATTTCTATTGAATTTTTTTATACGAGTATGAATAGGCTTGAAATTGAGTATACCGAAAGGTTTGTATGTAAGAGTGTGGTACAGGTAAAAAAATACACTTAATATATTGTTCAACCGTACCATTTCAGAATATTTTTTCTTAGAGAAATACTTTTAGAAATAACTTTTATGAATCACAAGTTTTGTCTTTATGTTTATTAAATTACATAATGACTAACATTTTACCTATGAATCAAACTATTTGTTCTTGTATTGCATAAGCATTTTTTATGTTACACTCACAAATATTATATCAATTCATTATCTCATATTTCTTCATCAATATTAAATAGAATAATTTCTCCATCATCTTCATAATTAAGAAAACAAATATGTGGTATTAAATAGAAATTCCTGCAGTTTCTTTCATTGCGATATCAAAAATTTAAATGAAATTTCATCGAAGGTCTAATTTTCTTTTTCAGCTTACGCAAATTAAGTAATCCAATCGCATTCAAGCTAGCATTAAACATTTCAATCCAATTTGCACTCTGCTGTCACAATAAAAAAATGCAAATGAATTGCAACTCAGCAAAAAATTAGCTTTCTTCAATGAGATATATCTCATATCCCTTGAGTATTTTCAGTCGGGATAATTTTCTTTAAATAAAGACAGTTCTTAGATCTAACGATTACAGAGAAAAGAAAATCCTAGGTTACTGCTTGTGTGTAACTATTGAACAGAAAAGTCAATATTGAACCTTCCTGATGCCACGGCTTATAGCATTTATTCATCACATCGTGTATTCCAGTGGAAAATTGCTTGTTTTTTCCCCAACGGAATTTGAAATGAAGGGATATAATGGTTAATGTAAATTTATCGAGATATTCATCCTTACGCAATTTGAGAATCAATGTTGTAAAGTCCCTTTTACATACCAGGACGTTTCACTAAATTCAATAAAAAGTTTTTTTAAGCTAAAAGCTACCCAATGGATATCGTAAGGCATTTTAAGAATACAATTCATTAAATTTTTTACAGAATTTTTCTCATCTGAATTACAGAATACTTCACAAACCAGAAAGTGCAGAATACAATTTAAATACGAAAAATTTCTTTTCTCATATAATGTATAACCAAAACTTATTAATCAAAGGCATCTCTCATTAATGCTATGGTTTTTATTGAAAAAGTTAGAATATTATTTCTATTGTCTCTTTTTTAAAGATTTTGAACGTTTAAAAACTTTTCGTATTTTTCCGACATTTCAATTCGGCAAAAAATTCATCCATGAACAGTTTTTCAATACAGATCGTTGAAAATTCAAAGGGAATTCTGGTAAATATTATTTTCAATATTTTCTTTTTATTTCTCTAGCAAGTCATTTATAAAATTCTTGAAATTATTTAGACAGGAGGAAAATATTAAATTTTATTTTCATCTGCCGCAGCTATTCTCGCAAAGCAATCGACACTTATTCATAATTAACATAAAGCAGCCTCAGTGACAAATCTTTGTCCTGGGTACTTAACAATCATTTAGATTCCCATGCGATATTCACAGTAAAAAATCTTATAAATGAATTCACGAGAACTTACAGGTCTATAAATAACAATCTGATTTACACATTTCCCACTTAAGTCGTTCTTTATAGCGCAACCAAGTGGTGAATTTTTTTTCTACTAAATTTTTTCATGCCTAAAAAGTCCCCAAGTGCATTGAATATCTACCCCGCAAAAGTTTTAAAACCCACTCATTTTCCAAATTTTATTTCTTTAAATATATACGAACTTTTTGCCCACCCTGTGTATCACACAATCAATGTGTGCAATTTAAATTTAAAACATCATATTTTTCTAGCATTAAGAAGAAATTCAATGACAATTCATTATTCGTTGATCCGTTCAGTTTTTCAAGTATTTTATTACTAAAAGAATCAATAGAAAGTTATAATTGCCTATTTTGCGTACTGAAATTCCAAACTGACCTGCAACAATCGACATTTAACCTTCAGACAGGTTCATTCCTCCAGATGAACTTGCCTTAAATTCAACGTTTCACCGAAATAGGCATCGTTTTTAGTATTTCTCTAGAATAATCTGGATGTCCAATTGAATATAAAAAAATAAGCAAATTCTTTTCTGGAGCCGTTGAAGGAGTGGGCATGCTAAGAATTTTACGTTTCAGGTTGGTAACTCTTCCCCACGACATTCACCATGATGGAAACTGTGTTACAAATGTTAAACTGTCCACCTCTACAATACATGTTAGTCCCTTATTCAGATTTTTCCATGTACCTGACACCCAGGCTGGAATTTATATTAATATAACTTTTAATTTATTAAGTAAATATCTCATTATTTCTTTGAAGACAAATTTTTCAAGCACTGTTAAATTGAGATCTTACATAGTATGCCTCAAAGCAAATATGTATATTTTATACTTTCTAGAATAGTAATTGTGAAAAAAACATTTAAGGTTAAGTAGTAACAAATAATATCTCATTTCCAAATAACTTATGATTTAGTAAGAATTTTAACAGAGCTTAAGACTGTGATTCTCTGATTCCACGTCGTTTATAATCAAATAAGAATTTCAAAACGTATTACTACCAAATGTACGAATCCTTAGAACGAAACTCACGTCGGAATTCATCAACCACTTAGGCGTCCCGATCCCAGAACTCAGCACCCGATATTCAAATCCGATTCTAACGGTTAATCCACAAATGAAAATTCAGGCTTTTGAATTATGCATGGAGTCCACTAACTTTAGACAATTATTCAGCGCCGAGAAACATTTCAGGACATTCCAGTAAGTGCAGGACTTCGAACCCATTAACTGAACGCCGGCGACCGAAGATTCAATATTTGTGGACAAAACGGCGCACTTGTAGGAAGCTTCGATATCGGATAACGCTAAGTCCATGATTCAAGTCATGGAATTGTATTGCAGTCGTTAAATCTTAAAGAATAGTTTTGAGGAACATTTTAGAAGATGATGTTCGTATTCTATGGAATAATAAGAAAAGTTTTTTTTAAAATAAGAATAATGAAAAGCAAGAATCATTAACTGTGTATTATGTAGATATCCATAAAAGATTTCAAAAATAGTAATATCAAAGATTTAATGAACATCATTATTGAAACGTTTTTTAAAACATTTCATTTTATTTTTTATTCTAGTTTAGTTTATATGAACAAAAGTTTCAAAGTATTTTAACGTAGGACTCCGTTCGTCCCATTGAGGTCCCAGGAAGGAAATTGATTCACACGCCAAAACGAGATCCTCTATATCTCGGTAACTACATATGTTAAAAACATAACTAATATCTTATTTTAGAGACAAAGTGTAGAAGAAGAAGTTACCAAAAAAAACTTTCTTAAACTTAAAAACTTATGAGAATCTTTGAGGAACAAAAGTGTCACGCGAGTAAAGTAGTTCTACGCATTTAACATCAGCGGCTGTTTGAAAAGACAGCCTCCTGTCATTTTTTTCTATTGTAGTATGCACAGAAATACTTGACAATTTTAAGAATTTAATTGTCAAAGTCATTACAATCTGAAGGAAACAAACAATTTCCAATCAGTATACAAATCAGGTTGTTGATCAAATATTTTTTTCTCAACATTTCATAAGATATTTGCTACTTTGTGCTTAGAACAGTATAAATAATGAATGGAATGCAAACAAGGGTTTTTCAGATATTGTTACAGAAATCTGTCAAATGAGTAGGCTTTGTTAAAATCCATGTATAGATAAGGCTTTTTATATCATACTAAAAATAATTTATGCCAAGACAAAGACATGTTCACTGAAAACTCTACTTTTAATATTGAAACTTTGAATAGTTAAAATTCTCATATTATTCACAAAAGTAATAATTTCTTTTTAAAAGTTTAAGAATGCGTTGGTGAATGCCATTTATTACTTGAAAGAGTATTGTACGAAATTTTTGATTCAAAAACAGTGTTGTACCAACATACTTAAAAACTTACGAATGCAAAACAGACTAAAGTAGAATACAATAAATATCTGAATTCAATAATTCTCAGATCTTCCTTGCAAAAATAATCTAATATTAAAATTTCTCTAATTTTTAGATCAGAGAATGAAATAATGACGTGCAATAAGTATGTACAACAGCGTTTAAAATATCAATTTAAATAGAAAACTAAATATTAATTATCATTTGGCTTCAAAGAAAATTTAAATTTAAATGACTGCATTAAATCAGATTGATTTTTATTTCTCATCATATAATGTTTCATTGACTTGCTTTTTTTTCCTAAGTATTTTTAAACTGCACATTAAGTCTATGGGATACCTTTTGTCTGTTAGATTTGACATTCAGGAAAAGATTCAGTTTCACTGTTTTATACGACTTATTTTAAGTTTTATATTTACATACGTAATCTTAAATTTTGATGGGAAAGAGTGGACAATTATTAAGCTACCAAAAACCTATTTTCCGGTAATATATATGATCTAACACTTAAGTCTTACTTTTCATTGTTATTCAAACGGGAAGCAAAAAATTTACAGAATTATTAAAAATAGAATTAAAAACAGAATGAAAGCGAAATTCTAAGATTTACAAATATATGGCAAATAATTTTTTTAAGGAACGTTATCAATCTCTAAAGGTTTTAATTTCACAAAGGAATGTATTGCTTCAAAAAAAGATAGATCATTAAATGTCTAGACAAAAATTTTGTCCTTTGTTCTTCATTTGTTGAAATTATTTCAATATGCGTGAGAACTGTTAGCCTAATTAATGTAATAAAAGAATTGTGTATTCAAGAAGTTCACCTTTCTATTCATTTGTTGTTTCGGTTTTTAAATTCGTTGTTAAAGTTTAATTTTTCAATATTACATATCATTTTGTTCTCGAAAACATATAAGAACTTTGTACTCAATTCTGTCTCATTTGATACCTTTCTGTTTCTCTTTTCTATACTTGAATGTAGCAATCTGTCAAAGAAAACACAAAATAAGGTGGAATGTTAATTGAACAACCATTTCGCTGTTGTATTTCTCAGCATTCATAAATCTATTTCTCTCTTTCAGAGTTTTCCATGCAATTTGAAACGTTTCTTATTCATGCTTTGTAATTAAAGAATTTTTTTTCAAATCAAACTGCTGAAGACTTTTTCAATTCCACCCACATCCAACCCAAATTGACCAAGAAGATCAACATTCTAAGAATGGGAGATATGACATGGAGTTGTAGAAGTAGTAGCATGGGTCTTTATGAATGGTTGGTATGAAACAATAATTTAACTCCTACAGTTATATATCATTCTTTAAATAATAGCTGAAGAATGTCTGAAAGATTTCTTTAATTACAAATTTATACATAAGTTCTAATAAATTCTTTCTACTCAATAAGAAAAACAGCTTTTGACCAAAAAGTATTTGAATATGTTTCTTTACATTTTAGCTTTACATTAACATATTTTATGACCATAAAATTAATAATAAAAGACTTCAGGTTTCGATGAAATCGATGAAAATGCAAATTGCAATTATGCTTTCAATAAAGTCTATCATATCAACTTCTAGCTACCAATGAACAAATATTTGTATTGTTTATATTCATTTATATTGGTAAATCAGATGAAGAATAGTTCTTTTATGGAAAGAAACATTATTAGTGTTTGAAATATATAGAGTGTCCCAAAAAGGTGGATCAAGCGTTTATTTCCTTAAATATTGATTTTAAACATATACTTCCAAATACAAAGTTTCATCAAATAAGGTAGGAATTTGCGTGAAAACACTTTGACTTCTGTGGAAGTTGAAAATAAAAAGTTAAGAAAATTGAATTTTTATACGTGCCCCATCAGAAGTGTCAATGAGTGAAATGTTTCTCTTACACTCATCTATGCATAAACTAAGTTTCACAATTCTGTCTGCAAAACTTAGAGACATATTATTTTTTTTAAAATTTTAGGGGGCTGCTCACAAATTTATATGGAGATGTTTATTGCAGAAATGCAAATTTATTCAACACAGAAAAACAGCGAAATGCAAATATTTGCCAAGTAGTATGCTGCTCCAAGGGACTGGGGAGGTACTCTGCTGCCTCCCTCGTGCTGGGTTTGACTCTTCCCCGTCCATCCTTACAGACTCTAAACCCAATGTGTGTGTCGGTGGACATGGGTCATGGTCTAGTAGTATATCAGTCAATCATCACGGATTGAAAATAAATTGCCACTGACATATACTGTTATCCAGTTTCATTTGCAGATTGTTACAACTATCGACTTCATAAAGAATGGAAAGACAACTTGAAAAATGAAAATTTAAGGTATTAAGCTTTACCTAAAGTCAGTTGCGACTCGTCCTTTAGGTCTGCAGAGTTGCAGCACTCACTAAAATTCTTTTGAAAATTCGTATTTTTGTTTCTATTCTTATGTGCTTACTTCTCTACTCTGAGAGTTCGATTATTAACGAAAAAGGATACAAACGAGAAAAGAAGACAGAAAATGAATGAAAAAGTAAGACAAACACAGGATTGAGCTGCACACCAAATACTTTTGGAAATCACTAAAATTAGCTCATTGCGTACAACTAAGTGACATAATGGACTAGCAAGTAGCTATTCTTTCTGTATTAGAACCTAGCAGAAACAGGATTTTTGGATGCTCCTGCTTTGCGCTGAAAACTAAATCAATTTCTTCCCCCCCCATTTTCAATACCACCCATG
The DNA here is from genome assembly GCA_013235015.1 of Araneus ventricosus. NCBI lineage: Eukaryota > Metazoa > Arthropoda > Arachnida > Araneae > Araneidae > Araneus > Araneus ventricosus. The sequence continues at coordinate 145,055 of BGPR01002633.1, forward strand.
GCTCGCCTTCGCGTTCTTGATTATTTTTTATTAGCTGTTTTTAGGTTTCGGATTCACTTTCATGTTGCCTCAACGAGAACTTGGATGGTTTTCACACATTTCCCTTATTAAAAAGGAACTCACCGAAAAAAGGACTGGAATTATATAAAATTCAATTCAGATAATTACAACTACAAGTTTGAACTATATGAAAGTAAAGCTATTTTTGAAAAATTGTTTTTAAATTGTATTCTAGTAATATTTTATAGCACTGCTTGTTTCTGGGAAGATGAGACTCACAGAAGATAAGTCACCCTCAATTTTTTTGGAAGATTCACAAGATGAACTATTTTTGTATACACTTCAATTAGTATATTCAAATTGTAATTACTACTTTTTATATTTAACAAGTATTAACATTTACGATATTATTTACTGATTCTGCCCTTTAAATAATGATCTTAAATATGTACATTATCTTTAAAATGTACGTCGAAAGACTGGATCAGGGAGAGGTATGGAAAAGTGGTCTAAGTCAAAGACTTTGTCTTTTTATATGTCTGTAAGTTTTCCTGATGGAAGCGTGTAACTTTGTATGTGAATAGATGAATTTAAAAGAAACATTTTACTTCTGACATTTTTTCTCTATGAGGGCCGTATAAAAATTTAATTTTTGTAATTTTTTATTATCAATCCCCTTGGATATAGAAGTATTTTCATACAAATTCTTACCTTATTTAAGGAAACATTGTAATTAGAAATATATGTCTAAAATCAATGTTTAAGGAAATAAACGCTTGTTCCATCTTTTTATTACACCCGGTTATGAGAGTATACTTATTGTATTATATTCAGTTAGGTTTTTTTTTATATTAACAAAGCAGAAATGTAATTAGCATACATCACATAAACCTTTTAGATAGTATAAAAACTGTCCTGAGTCTATATAACTTAACTAATGGAATCTTAAATAATATAATTAACTTGTTTATAAGTGCTTAAATTGAATTAAAACTATTTATAATAAGAAATTGAGCAGTTCCATGCATTCATTCTCTTTGGCGAAAAATATAATCTTTAAAATAGAGTGAATTCGAAAATAAATTTTTAATTGTATTTGCAATTATAACACAGAACTTAATTAGAATAATTTATCAATAGCTGTGCGAGTAAATTTTAAATAACTGAACTACAAAAAAGAGTTGCCTTAAATTCATTAATAAATAATTGAGACTTCAATTCTAAGAATGTGAAATGCATGTTTTTGGAATAAATCCTTGGAAATGTAATGCCTAAGATGTATTACATATGAGCATTCTGCTTACCGTCATCAAAAAATTCATTTTACAAATATAAAAATTTAAAGGATGAATTTTGAAGCTGAATAGTAAATTATGCAGGTTGTTAAGCAAAATCATGATTTTTTAACATACTTTTATTAATTATTGCTATTTGTGAGGTTATATTAGAAAAAACAATTTCTATAAATGTAGAAGCTAACTTTAGCATTTTTGTTCATTTAAAATTGTAAGAGATGGCACCACTAATAAAATCGTCTGTTTTATGGCGAAGTGACGTCACGTCACGCGGCGGGAATTAAATCAGTTCGATGTTGGATTTTCACCGAAGCGGTCGTTATAATTTAGGCTCTCCGTTTTCTGAGCGAAAGTAAATTATGAATTAGCCTGGTGCTATCTCGGAGGTGAACTTGCTCTTATGTTTATTGTTTTAACCCCTTTGTAAATAGTTAAATGTTTTAATTGTGTTTAAAAAATAAATTAGTTGATTTTAACTCTCTCTTTTCATTTTGCATCAAATTAGAACCTTTATCCCCTAGACACCTTTCCTACAAATTGGGGGCTCGCCCGAGATTTAAGCAATGTTCAAAATTTTAACTAAGAGCAGTTTTGGTTTCACCTCCTCGTCGATTTTAACTTTATGAGTAACTTGAATTTCTGAACAACGTCGAGATCTGGCGTTACATCGAAAAAGAGATACGGCGATAATTTTCGGCAAATTGAGAGCAACTTCAACGAGCGATACGGAGCAACTCAGCGAAATCCAGCGACCACCAGAATTCAGCGAAATCCAGCGACTACTGGAATCCAGCGAAATCCAGAACACCGACGAAGGCACCGAGGAATTGCATCGAATTCCTGGCGTCAGATCTGGGTATTGCTTGAATTTTCAACGAAGCGAATTTCCCTCAGTCCTTAAGGTCAACACCAGCGAAAGTGCCTCTGGTGTTACTTCGAATTATTCCAGTATCATCTCCAGGTCCTGCGTGAGTTGTCAGCGAGAATGAAATAAATGATTCGGTAAAAATACCAATCATTAACAACACGTCAGAGGTAACGCCGATTTAATTGTGCTTCAATTCTTTTTGAGAAATTTAACTTACTGGTATAAAATATTTCAAACAATTAAATTGCCTGTCCTTGTGGAAATAAAGTAATAATGTTTCTGAAAATAAATGCATTTAATGTGTGAAAGTGTTTTGAATAAGCGAAAGTGTTCCAGACATCGTTGACTTAGAAGAGCAGATGTAAGTATTTAGACTCATTTTTGGGCGGAAGTACATTGTTCTTATATTTGTCCTGATTCTGATTTTATCAATGTTCTGTTTTTGAGTATAATATTAAGTGCATTCTTTGTGTTTTTAATTCCTGTTCTTAAGTGTATCTGAAATTGAATTTTGATGAGTTGTTCTATTTTTTCGTGGGTACAAGTACGATCATTAGCTTAATTTCAGGCAAAGATATATTTGTTCTTTTTGTTTCAGATTAACTCACGAATACTTTCAGAATTTTTGCTTGGTTATCTATTCTTGATATTTTGAGAAGAACGCATTGTCTTTTCGATAAAAAATAAATTGATATTGATGGTAATATTGGGCTATTTGGCAAATATTCAGGTTCCGGGAATTTTCAAAAGTTTATTTTTGTTCGTAATTGTTCATCATTGATGATTGCATCTTATTTAAATTATCTCTTTTTCTTGCTTGATTGAATAAACTTTTTTCACGTCATTTAAATAGTTTTGTCCAATTGGAATTGGGTTTTAGAGAATTTTATTTGTGTAAATTAAAACTTTAATTAATTTAACTAATTTTAACTTGTGTAAAATTAAAACTGTTCTCTGGGTCACCACTCTAAATTTTAAAAAATGGCATTTTCACTCGCGAGAAGGAAAGAGGATTTGATGACACTCGCCGCAGATTTGGATCTTACTTTTGAAGCGAGTTTCACTAAATTGAAGTTAAAGGAACTGATCGTAAAAAGCCCAGATTACGTTGAAGACGATGTTAAGAAGATGCTTGATGGCATTGTGGAGGAACGTACAAAAGGAGAAGAAAAAGCTGAGAAAGAGAAGATACGAAAGGAAGAAAAAGAAGAGAGGATGCAAAAAGAAGAACGAGAATACGAATTGGAGAAATTACGAATACAGGCCCAACGGATTGCCAATATTCCGAATAGCGCCGAAAACGTTCAAACACCGAATAAACCGATTCACGAAACTTTTCATAAGTTTAATATGCAGGAAGATATCAGTTTGAATCTCACCTTATTTGAACGTCATGCAGAACTAACCTTCTTGCCAAAAAAAGATTGGGTTCAAAAACTTATAGGGTTAATACCCATTGAAATTGCCCATCTGATAGCAAGAGAGCCAGCGGATAAGTGTAATGATTACGATCATGTAAAGGATTTGCTATTGCAAAGATTTAAATTATCCCCGGAAAAATTTCGCCAGCTATTTTTGTTTCACCAAAAGGATGATGAAAAAACATGGCAAGATTTTCAACACGAATTGCAGACGTATTTCGATGGATGGACTTTAGGCTTAAAAGTCAACACTTACGACCAACTGCGAGAGTTAATCATAGCCGATCAAATGAAGGAAAAAGCGCCGTATGATCTTCGGGAACATTTTTTGGACGAGTGGTCTACTATTAACTCACCAATTGAACTAGCGAAGAAATTTGAAGATTATGAAGACGTCCGAAGAACTATAAAACCAAAGCAGTTCAAGTCATTCGCTAAGGGATAGAGCAATAACCATAAATATTTTCGAGGACAAGAACATTTCCATCTTGGAAATAATGGGAATGAGAAGAAATACTTTCAATCGAAGAGAACTGTTTACGATAAAAGAAATAAACAATTAACGTGTAGCTACTGCAAAGGATCGGGTCACTATGCCGTAGATTGTACGAAGCGCCGCAAGGATTCGAAAAATAATAAATCTTCAAGCTCTCCGGTACAAATCTGTTCTCGGATTTCTAAAGAAAGAATTAAGACCAGAAAAATAACCATAGGAAATAAGACTTTTGAAGCTCTCATCGACACCGGCAGTTCAGTTACGCTCATTCGTGAAGATGTAAGCAAAGGAATCATCGAACAATCAAAGCTCTCAAGGGACATTGTCGTGTTATCTGGATTAGGGAAGTACGAGGTCAAAACAAAAGGATCGTTCCAACGAGAAATCGAATTAGACGGGGAGAAATATTCCGTAACTTGGCATGTTGTTCCTACGCCGTATTTGGAATTTCAAGCAGTGATAGGATCGGACATTTTGGAGCAGGCTTTTGTTGGCTTCGATATAAAAGGTGTTTATTTTCGTAAACATGAAGATAAGGTTTGGTTTATGCATACACAGGTTTACGAAGCAAGAATTGAGGACGAAATTGAAGTTAAGCATGTTAGAAATCCACGAATAAGAAAAGAACTTTCTGAGCTAATCAACAACTATATACCTAAGAAGACCGAAACGACAAATGTGTCCATGAGAATTATCCTGAAAGATGATGTACCAGTTTACCAACCAGCACGCCGTTTGTCATTTCCAGAGAACCAGGCAGTCAACAAGCAAATTGACGAATGGTTAGATCAAGGAATTGTGAGACAAAGCTCATCTGAATATGAAAGTCCAATCGTGTTAGTTAAGAAGAAAGACGGTACCGCCAGACTATGCGTTGACTATAGGAAACTGAACCGAAAACTAGTCAAAGATCGTTTCCCATTGCCACTGATAGAGGATGTATTGGATAAACTCCAAGATGCCAAAGTGTATTCCACGCTAGACTTGAAAAATGGTTTTTTCCATGTCGAAGTCAACGAGGATTGCAAACATTTTACCTCATTCGTTGTGCCAGACGGGCAGTTCGAATTTAATAAGGTACCTTTTGGCCTCAGTACAAGCCCAAGTGTATTCCAAAGATATGTGTATAGCATCTTCAGAGAACTTATGCGTAAAGGCATCGTAATAATTTATATGGACGATTTGATCATTCCAGCTAAAGATGAAGATGAAGGTATAGAAAAACTAAAGAAAGTATTTGAAGTCGCCTCAAAATACGGTTTGGAGATCAAGTTTAAGAAATGTCAATTCCTGAGAAGAAAGGTGGAATTTTTGGGTCATGTTGTTGAAAACGGAACAGTACGCCCTTCAGTTGCAAAAACAATAGCTGTCAAGAAGTTCCCAGTACCAACAACAGTCAAACAAGTACAAAGCTTTTTAGGACTCACCGGCTATTTTCGAAAATTCATTCCAGCGTACTCTAAAATAGCGAAACCTCTGAGTGATCTAATTAGAAGCGACAATCCATTTGTCTTTGAACAACCTCAAATAGAAGCGTTTGAAAAACTCAAGAAATTATTAACTGAAAGTCCAGTATTAAGCATTTTCCAGCAAGGAAAAACAACCGAATTGCACACGGACGCAAGCCAGCAAGGGTACGGAGCCGTCCTACTCCAAGAAGCGGAAGATGGAAAATTGCATCCTGTTCAATACATGTCTAAGAAAACTACTCCAGCAGAGGAGAAGTATAGCAGCTATGAACTTGAAGTTCTCGCTGTTGTCAACGCTTTAAGGAAATTTCGCACCTACCTAATGGGGAATCATTTCAAAATCATAACGGACTGTTCAGCCTTTCAAAGGACTATGGACAAAAAGGATTTAGTTACTCGTATAGCGAGATGGGCATTACTGTTGGAAGAGTTTGATTATGAAATTGTCCATCGTTCCGGCCAGCGAATGCAACATGTGGACGCCCTTAGTAGGTATCCGGTCGCCATAATTACGAGCGATACTCTAACCGCAAGGTTAAAAAGGGCACAACAAGAAGATGAATACACGCAGAGTTTAAGATCAATGATTGGATCAAACAGCGATTCAGACTTTTTCGATAAAAACGAAATACTCTACAAATATGTTGATGGTCGCGAATTAATAGTTGTACCAAGAGATATGCAAACTGAAATAATAAAGTTAGCTCATGAGAAAGGACATTTCTCCGCTGCCAAAACGGAAGGAGTTGTCAAACAGGAATTCTTCATACCTAATTTGAGTAAACAAGTACAAAATGTAATTGTCAACTGTGTGCCATGCATTTTGACCAACAAAAAGAGCGGAAAGAAAGATGGATTTCTCAACCCCATTCCTAAAGAAGATGTGCCATTAAGTACTTATCACGTTGATTTCATTGGACCTTTGCCTTCTACCAACAAAAAATACCAGCATATCCTCACAATAGTGGATGCTTTCACCAAATTTACTTGGCTTTATCCCGTTAGATCTACTTCCGCAGAAGATGCTTTGGATAAGTTAAAAGTACAACAAAAGACTTTCGGTAATCCCAAAAGAATAATAACAGACAGAGGCTCTGCTTTCACCTCTAAAGCATTTGGAGATTATTGTACTAATGAAAACATCCAGCATTTTCAAATCACCACCGGAGTACCCCGAGAAAATGGCCAAGTCGAGAGAATACACCGAACTCTTATTCCCGTTTTGACCAAACTGTCAATTGCAGACTCAACCAAGTGGTTCAAGTTCGTGGACCCACTTCAAAGAATTCTAAATAGTACATTCAATCGTAGTACTAAGTGGTCTCCGTTTGAATTGTTAATTGGTGTCACCATGAGAAATAAGGAGGACCTTCATCTGAGAGATCTATTAATGGAAGAAATGATGGAAGAACTGCAAGAACAGAGAGACGAACTACGACAAGATGCAAAGAAAAATATCCAGAAGATACAGGCGGAGAATAAAAGAACCGACGATAGGAAATGCAGGAATGCCCCTAGTTACCAGAGAGGTGACTTAGTGGTCATTCAGAGAACACAATTTGGGACGGGTTTGAATTTAAGGCCTAGGTTTTTGGGACCATATAGAATAGTTAAAGTAAAGCCTAGAAATAGATATGATTTAGAAAAAGTAGGTAATCATGACGGTCCTAAGCTAACGAATTCATCTGCTGATCTAATGAAATTTTACTCACCAGGATGAAATATGTGTTTTTTTTATACAAGAAACTTTCCTATTTTCTTTTAGAACACAGTGTATAAAGAAGTGTTCTGCTTTCTTTATTATCAATATTTCCTTTGTGAGAATTGTATTTTTACTTTCATGCTTAAATGCTATAATGAAATTTTTATCTTTTTAACTGTATTAATTTTGAAGAGTTGTTAATGGCCTATATCTATTATTGTATGTTATGTAAAATCACTGGGGTCAGTGATACCCAGGATGGCCGAACTTGTAGAAACTAACTTTAGCATTTTTGTTCATTTAAAATTGTAAGAGATGGCACCACTAATAAAATCGTCTGTTTTATGGCGAAGTGACGTCACGTCACGCTGCGGGAATTAAATCAGTTCGATGTTGGATTTTCACCGAAGCGGTCGTTATAATTTAGGCTCTCCGTTTTCTGAGCGAAAGTAAATTATGAATTAGCCTGGTGCTATCTCGGAGGTGAACTTGCTCTTATGTTTATTGTTTTAACCCCTTTGTAATTAGTTAAATGTTTTAATTGTGTTTAAAAAATAAATTAGTTGATTTTAACTCTCTTTTTTCATTTTGCATCAAATTAGAAACTTTATCCCCTAGACACCTTTCCTACATAAATATATCGTAATTTAATTCACATAAAACTAACTTTTTTACTTATTCTTTAAGATTTTACTTGTGATTACTTGTACAAATTTGCGTAAATGCTGCAAAAAATGAGCAAATTTCAAAGAAGAAATATTACCGAACTTGGAATCAATCGCTATATTTTTGAGCACTGAAGATCATCAGAAAAAGATTCTGTTCATTTTTTTCCGTTTAAAATATCTTGTAAGAAATCAAATCATAAAAATATCTTAGTCACAGTACTACGTTTTTATTCTCGGTACGGCTCCTGTAAACATTCTTAAAGAATAATGGGACCAATAACGTTTTGACTATCCATATATAGAAAACTCAAGGTATGTATGTATATATATTTATTCCCGCATCACTCCCGAATGGCTAAAGAAATTTCGATGAAACTTGGTACACAGGTTCCTCATTATCCGACTTGAAGTACTGTAGGTGTAAATAAGCTCTAACGCAATCCCTCATTGTAGGGGGACGAAGTCACCAAAATACATGTAACAAATAGGCCTATTGAAAGGCTTGGCGATTTTGATGAAACATCGCGCACAGGTTCCTCATTCGCCGAATTCAAGTACTGTAGGGACAAATAAGCCCTAACAAGTCCCTCTGGGTGGGACGGGGGAAAAGTCAGAAAATACACATGACAAATAGGCCGATTGACAAGATTGATGGTTTTGAAACTTGGTACACATGATTCTCATTAGCTGACTTGAAATACTGTTGGGGTAAATATGCCCTAACCCATTCCCCCAGGTAAGGGAGGAGCAAAGCCTCCAAAATACATGTGAAAAAGAGGCCGATTGATATACTTGAAGATTTCGGCAGCTTGGGCGATTTTGATGAAATTTGTTACGCATACTTATAATTAGTCAATTAAAAATGCTGTGGGGTAAATAAACATTAATCCCATCTCTCAGGGTAGTATGGGGAATAGTCTTATATATATATTGAATAAATAGGCAGGCTTGAATGAAGTTTGATATAGCTGGGGCAATTTTGATGCTACTGAGTACATGGATACTTCATCGACTGACTAGAAGTAGTGCATGTGTAAATAAACGCTTATAGAATTCCTAAGAGAAGGGCGGGGCAAAATCGTCAAAATACACGTAAACTCTTGGGACGATTGGCATGATGTTGCATATGGCTAGGGCGATTTTGATAAAATTCTGTATATATGTTTCTCAATGGTTAATTAAAAATAGTCAATAGAAAAAATAAATGTTAACCCAATCAATCCCTGAGGGTAGGCTGGGGTAAAGTCGTTTAATTATATCTATCAAATGGGCCGGTTGACATGAAAATTGATACGACAGCGGCAATTCTGATGATTCAGGATACATGTGTTTGTCACAGACTGATTCAAAGTACTGTAGGGATAAATAAATGCTAATTTATTTCCTCGGAATAGGGTGGGGCAAAATCGTCAAAATGAATGTAAGCCCTTGAGACGATTGACATGTTGTTGGAAATGGCTAGGACAATTTTAATGAATTTTAGTACATATACTTCTAATTTACCAATTAAAAATACTGTAGGGGTAAGTAAACGCCAACCTAATCTCTGAGGTTAGTGTGGGACAAAATCTTTTAAATACATGCTGCAAATGGACGAATGACATGAAATTCGGTTCGGCTGGGCACTTATGTGAAACTTGAGGCACATGCTCTTCATAAACCAAATATAGGCACTTAAGGGGTAAATAAATACTCATCCAATACTCAGGTAGGGTAGAGCAAAGACATAGGCTGATTGAGACGAAACTCAGTACTGCTGAAGTAATTTTGATGAAACTTGGTACGCATGTTCCTCATTAACCGACATAAAGTACTGTCGGTGTAAATAAGACCTAACACTGTCTTTCAGTGTAGGTTGGGGTAATGTTTACGAAACACATGAAAAAAATGAACTGATCGAAATGAAACATAACTCACTGGTTTGAATGTGTTGAAATAAAAATGTATGTGTGTGTGAAATATTTTTTATCAACCCTTTAGGATGTTAACGACTGATAAGACATGTAGAAATATTTATTTTGAACGACTCGATTTCGGTGGAACATGTTAATTTGTTGCTTTAGAGACTTTAATGTTGAAAATTGAATTATAAAATGACTCGCATATTGTTCAACAACAGAAAAAATGCTGTGTTAACAAATGCGCCAAAACTCGCACACTTCTGGGTTGTATGGAGGTGAGTCATTGAAAGACATTCAAGAAAAGGACCAATTAGCATGAAAGTTTTATGTCCTGTGCTCTTAAAATGCCCCAAAACATTGGTTGACAAAGTAAGAAATATATCTAATGCTATGATACATGAAAGAAACATTTTTTACTCTTCATACTCTTAATTTATGAATCATTTCATAAAGTAATTTGGGAAAAAAATCTCGCAATAATGTAACATTAATAAGAATTATGTTATTTATAAAATATTATTCAGTTTCCTCTCTTGCAAAATATTTTGACTTGAAAAAGACCTGGGTGCTCTGTTAGTACATATATAAGCAATTCTAAGACTAACTATACCTCAACTGAAACCATTTATTTAGTTTTAAAATAAAAGCAATATATGTGATTATTTTCCATTACTATGTGATTGCATAAAAATTTAATTTTATGATATTATTCCATGAAGCGAGATAACAAAATAACGAAAAAATAATTTTTGCATATTACATTTTCAATAATTTTTTCAAAATTGAAGAGCTGAGTGGAAGAACATGTTAAGTGACAAATTTGAAAAAAATGAGATAATTGGGCAAAAGACCACGTTGAAGTCTAATTTAAATATAGGAAGTTCATTAAATCTGCAAAGTAAAAAAATAAAGAACTTTTCAGTGGATGCACATGTTAAGTGCACGGTCTCTTGCTTTTTCCTCATGGAAGAACATGTTAAGTGCCCTTAACATGTTCTTCCATGAGAAATTTGTTAAACTTGAGTAAAATAACATCTGCTTCCATTGAAACAGAATCGTTTTCTACGTGGGAAATAGTATTAATGCAGACGAAAATATTGAGAAGATAATTCGAAAATTGAAATCGTTTGCTTTTAAAAGAAGTTTTTGCAACGATTCTTTACAATTTTTCTATGTGGGCTTCATTGCGAGTTATACATCAAGCTGAACTGCATTGCGTAACAAAGGAAAGAGCAATTAGTGATAAGTAAAATAACTTTTTGAAACTCGTGAATCTTTTTTTTTTGAATAATGGTTTATTTCAGTTAACGAAATTTATTCTTATGAATTTCTACCAGGAGACTTAACTATCTTTTTTACTTTAAAAATTTTCCATTGATCACTAATTTAGTTTGTTTAGCTATTTGTGTTTTTGCTTTTTTTTACACATTTTTATTTAACTTGAATTGTTTCATGTATGTTAATAACAATATTAAAAACGATGTTTGTTTGATTGAAACCTTAAATACCACATTCATTTCGATTCTCCCAAGACAGTGATAAGACTGCTTTGAAGAAAGATTCACGGGTACCACTAAACTCTTCAGTACAAAATCTTTTGAATAGGGAAATTCGTGGAAAGCGAAATATTTTTATGAAAGTAAATCAAGTTGAGATAATATCATAAAATATATACATGTAATCATCTCACTTAATTTTACTTTAAATTCTAATAGTATATATCTTAAAATATCAGTACAATATTAATGTATTACGAAAACACTTTTCTTACACTTCAGTTTCGTTTTTTTCCCGTGCTGGAGGTATATTAAATCTCACGTTTTGGCATATTTATTACTAAAAGAATATGTTAATCGCTTACACAGAGGCCGTGCGCAAAAGTAAACAAACTATTGCCTCAAGTCTTTTGCGCACGGCCTCGCTTTCACGCACCCACAGAAAATCATGACGCCGTTTTCTTGGCGCCAGAATTTTCTCTAAAATACTTACATAATTTACTAATAATAGCTATTATTCCCTTCACTTTCATCACGTGCCTATATGTTAATACCCTATCTGAGAGAATGCAGGGATTTTCTGCTCTCTTTCGACTTGAAACTTTCATACGAGATGTAAGTATATTCCGCCACTCTCCCATGATAAATAAAAAATAGTTAATAACTTGGCCTGTCCCTTGCTTAACGACCACAACAACGAAATCATTTTATGCATTTATTTTTAAAATATTTGTAAAAACTACACTCTTATTATTGAGCTGAAAAGCAGATTTCCTTATTTTAATTATTTTCTACTTTTTAGTCTTTTATTCATAATTTATTGTTAGAGGTATTATGAAATATTATAATAATTTTTCTCAAATTATGGAACGAAAATTTACTTATGTTAAGCAATCAATTGATAACCGAGTTATGAAAAAATTAAAATAGTTTATTGTCATCAAGAACACACAAGTGTACAAAATTTCAAATTGCACTAGTAAGTGAATGAAAAATGAATTTTAGAATTCTATTTTCACAAAAAAGAAAAAAGCCATGTTAAATGAAATTGTAAAAATATGATGATAATGTTTATGACAACCAAGGAATTAATATTTCAAAACATTAATACTCTTAATTTTATTGTTTCCTAAACTTACATATTATTTTGTGATTTTCTTGTGTGTTTGTGTGCTGTTTCAACATCCAATTTGCTTTATTTTTCTTGTTCAACTTGTGATGAAAATATATAGAGATTTATAGTAATACAATTTTGCCGATTCATTATTATTTGTATGTATTTAATCTACCAATATTACGTTATGCAGAAAGTAAAATGCACTTAACATTTTCTTCCATGACTAAGCAAACGAAGTTTTTTGATGTGTGCATGGATGTTAAGTGCAAAAGATTATTATTTTTCTCTTTAATTAAAAAGGTGTAACCATGTCAATAAGCATAAAATATTTTGAATGCTTTCTCGTCACAAAAGTGCCGGAACAACAAAAATTGAGTGAAAAAATAAAAAAATCTAACCTTTAAACTTTAAAGCTCGTTTTCTGAAATTCGCTTAATTGTCACTTAACATGTTCTTCCACTCAGCTCTTCAATTCAGAAGACTTTTGTAAGAAATGAGCATCCAACCCTTCATTACTCAAACGTGCACTTGTGAACACATGCTATCATCGTAACAGACGAAACACAGTGTGAGTTTTCTCCCTCAACTCGTATCTAACACAATACAGTGTATTTTGTGCCGCATAGTATGGTGAAGAAAACGGGTGGATGTCTTCCTCCCCTTCGAGTCCAAAATTTGCTTGATCACGAATTTTGGTGACAAAAACCACTTACCATATTTCATTTGTCAAAGCCGTTGTGTTCACAAACCAATATGTTAACACACGCGCAAATATACAGACTGAAAAACGGTAAAACCATTGACAGATTTGATACATATTGTTACAGTCATGGAAAGTCGCTTCCCAGCAGTGCAGGTCTTATGGTTGGGAAGAGGGTTTTACAAGGTGAAGCATGGAGTGAACTCAGCGACTCCCGTGGCATGCATGACCTTGGCGACAAACTTGGCGACCATTTTGGCGACTTGGCGACAAATAGATTATTTCCGAAAATGCAACCCTTTTCTCGATATTTCTATTAGGGGCCGAGATCCAGGTTTTTCCTGAGAATTCTATGTGACGTCACGGCCTATCGGAGAGAGTATATAAGACCGCGTTTGGATCACGGTCGTCGTTGTTCGACTAGGATCGCCTTGGAGTGCGAAAGTCTTCGGAGTTCTATCCGCTGTGTGAGCTAATCAGCTGGTGAGCTGAGCTGTTATTATCGTTACTAGTTATTTGCTGACTGTTTGTGCTGTTAGATATCAAAGTGCTGAACTGTCATTACCGGTGAATTGTTGTCTATTTACATTGGTAATCTGTGCAAGGACTATTGTTTCCTGTAACTGTGCTACGTGTTTTCCTGCATATTTGTAAATAAACCTTCATTCTCCATTATCCTGCGTGTTGGACTGTTTACACCATACACCACAGAGAGACTTTTTGCAACAATATACACTTGTCCTACAATCAGAGAGATTACTAAATAAAGTTATACAGACTATGCAATTATTTTAGAAATGTAACCCTCAAATAGCCCTTTTGTATTTTTCACAGTTTATACCTGTACTAAGTTAAGCATTCAAACTTGAATCTTGACAATACGTGCAATTGGTTGCGTAAAGGGAGGTAGATAGGGTTAATTCAGAAGGTCCAAATATCGAGTTTTAAGTTTGGATGGGACATTTTGGACTTGTTCCGCATCGTGAGTAGGATAATCGCGATGAAACAACTTCCAGAAACATTGAAATTTATCTCGATCAAGTTACCGATGAACACGAGGTTGTGCTTACTCATGTTTCAAATTTGGAATAGAACTCATACTTTCACCAGGGTTGACCTTTGACGACATCCCTAGGCCAGATTTTCCTCCTTTTTGATTTATTTATTTTGCTTTTTTTGTTTTATTGTCATCATTGTTATTTTGGATGCTGCAGCATTTATGCGCAACTAATGCGATGTGTCTTTTATTTTTAATATTTCAACATTTCGAATGTCTTTATTTTTAATGTGTTAATTTATTTTGTTTAGTTTCGTATTTTGAATTTCACCTATGGAAGGTGTTAATGCATATATTGATTCTTTTCCATCATTGAGAGAAACTAGATGTCGTGAATAATGAATTGCCACTTTTTGGTAAAGAAGTGCTCTTATTTCTTCTTTTGCTAACCCTGTAGCTCAAATCGAGTGCTTTATGTGAATTTTAAACGATTTCATACCTGAATCCCTATTCCACCAAAATGAAACGAGGCTGGTTCGAATAATTTCCTGGTCGTATCGTTATAGCAGATAAAAAGCAAGATGGTGTGCCCATTTTTCTCACCAATTCTTGAGATAGGATATGCTCAATGCTCATAAGTATACGTGAATCGTGCATGCAGTTAAAACTTGATTTCTAGCAGGGCATTTAAGGTATCCGAACACGTTGAAAAGTCGATTTTCGGCCAAAATTCCAATTTTTTATTTTTGATGTTTTGGATAGTTCGTTCCTTTACCTTTCTAAAACTTATTTACTTTTGTCGGTAAGTTAATTAGAAGATGAGTTATTAATTATTTTATAACAAATCGAAAACCAGAAGTGGGCGTTTAATTAACCGAAAGTTGTCATTTAAAAGGACAGAAACCTATCAAAAATTCTTTTAAACTGCATTTTTTCAAGTTAATATGATGTTAGGGTATTTTTAGGATTTTTTAAAAGTTTAGATACTTAATTTAAGCGTGTGACAGAACTAAAATTTGATTTTTCTCAAAACTAGATTTTATGCATAATTTTCATACTTCAAACATGATAACTCAAGATATTATCGTTCGAGTGTTCTGAAATTTTGTGAACACTTTCTTCAAATGTTCCTCTAGTGAATGTACTAAAATAATGTATATTATAACAATATATTTTTAATTATGGTCTTTTATTTGAAAAATGACATAAAAAATTTGCTGAAAATCTTATAATGATTGTTCGATTAACTCTAAAATTTTTATTTATCCAAAGAATGTTAAGATTCTAGTACAAGCACTAGTCCATAGTATGCAGTTTATTTCAGTATTGGTTTTATTTGAATTACTACAAAAGTTTGACCTCTAGCATGTTTGAAGTTTTTGAAAATTTTCGCTGAAAAACAGCACAAATTTAGGTTTTTTGAAAATTCATAATAATTTATTCTCAAAATTAATACTCTATTATTAATCTTTATAAAGTTCAAATGTGAAAAACATATTATGGTGTTTCTACATAACAATTTTTAAAAAAATTGCTCCGAACGTGTTCGGATATCTTAAGCATGTGGTTTTCTCAGTGCACCTTCAAGCATTTGCAACATAAACAATTGCAAGATGGTATGGTTTGTTAGCTTGCAGTGTGGAATGCTGATTTGTATGCCATTCACGTCTCTGAAGACAGTTAAAAATACTTATGTCCGTCCCAAATTAACATTCGTACAGCTTCAAAAAATAACACAACCAAAGAACATGGAAGAAAGAGTCATATAATACAATTCAAATGTGACAATGCTCATTCTTTAAATGGGAAAAAGAATGTTCCCTTTATTTCATGTTAAACTTTTCATCACATAATTATATTTACATGTAATTTCTTTTAAATCTCCTTTCAGAAAAAATAGGAAATTCTTCAAGGAGAAAAGGAATCTAGGATTGATTCTAATTGTTAAACTTCCCGAATTCCCTGTTGGATCTTGATGAGGACTAGGTATTGTATTTCAACCTAAGACTTAAAGTATTCCAAGAATTCAAAATCGTAAATTAATTCCACTGCAAAAATTCTTTCAATTACTTTCGCTATCGTTTTTCTAGAATAGACTAAGGGTTGCTAACAAAACATCAACTGAATTGGAATCAGTTTGTTCGAGCAGTGAGCAAATACCTTTTCTTGCGTGTGATTAAGAATAGTGAATTACTTTTCACTTCTTAAAAAAATTAACCAAACTTGCCACTGAATACTTATACATATTTGTTTTAGAAAAGGAACTTCAAAATAGGCACATAAAGCTTCAAATAGAATTCAGCTATAATTTTTTAAATAATAAATAAACACATTTGAAAACGCATTTTATTCTACATAAATATTTCATTTTTATGGGTAAGAGTTTTTTTAAATTGGGTTTCTATCGTCTGCATTTTGACTACATTTTAGATACATATTGTAATTTCAATAAGTTATTCTTCTATTTAAATTTATATGTTAGCTGAAAGCAAAAATTGTTGCTCTAGATAAACATGATTTACAGTAGCAGAAGAAACACGTTCTCCGAATTGGTTATATGCTAGTCAAGGAATCAGTTTGAAAAGTAGATATAAAAAAATTTTAACGAGGAAATTATTATAAAATGCAGTTTATTCGGAAATTAAAAAAAATTGGAAAATGCGAAACATAATACAGTATACTCTCCATTATCTTGCGCGGATTATCCGTGCTCATTCCAGATTCACAAAATTTTTTTAAGAGAAACATTTTCATGCTTATCATGCATGTAAAATCGATGTTGATGTTCGATCGAGAGATTCATTCCGAGAAACAAGTGAGCCGTGACGGCGGAGGCTAAAGAATAGATTTTTTTTTCTTCCTGCACGTGCAATCTCTACCGGTTCAACCCCTAATTTTAACGAGAAATGAATCATCCAATTAGTGCTAGCTCATTTTCGTACAAACACGCTTCTGCCTGACACGTCATTCTTTAACTTCTTCGTCTTCTTTCACTTTCGCACGTGTTCCTTTACTTTTTGCGTCTTGTTTATCATCAGTTAGTAGCGTGAATTTTTTATTTGTAAAAATGAGTGGTGTGAAACGAAAACGAAACGTTTTAAATGTTAAACAAAAATTATAAATCCTTCAAAAACTTGATAATGGAGAATCAGCTAATACTGATGCAGAAGATATAATAAATGAGGGAAATGCAGTTTCTCATTCTGCTGCTCTACAATCTGTGGAAACTTTGTTAGATTGCATGGGACAAAGAGTATTTGATTACGGTGACATTACTGCGGTTCATAAAATATGTGTCGATATACGACAAGAGATGAACAAACCGCAGAAGCAAAGACGCATTACAGATTTTTTAAGCAGTAAATGTTAAAAGGAAAATTCCTAGTTTGATTTTATACAGCATGCAAATGTAAGTAATTTTTATATTTTTGTACTGATATTGATTTTTTCTTTAATAAAAAGGAGTTTTCGGTTTATCCGTGTTTTTCTATTGTCCGTGCGATCCCTCCCGGTGATTAACCCGGAAAATCGGGAGTGCACTGTATTTCAAAAAATATGAAAAATGACGTAATAAATATTTGAAAATGAAAAAAGCAAAGAATTGATGATTAAAAACGATAATCAAAAGAAAAATTTAACTTAAAAGAAAAGTAGATATTTGAAAGGAGTTATTCTTGATTTAATAAAAAACTTTAAAATGGAACCCCAAACATAAAACCCTCAAGAATAATCAAATTTTTTAATGAAAGTATGATTCTGTATTTTCATTACAAAAATCCAAATAAAAAGTAGATAAAACTTACAATCAGTAAATAAAAATTGCGCATAACTTTCTACTTGAAAGAGTCATTATTTTATATTAGGTAATTAATATCATATATGATATTCAATATAGTGATCAATAACCTGTATGATATCCTATATGGTGATTAATATCCTATATTTCCTATCCTATATGAATGCAGTTTTAAATTATAAAATACATGACAGCAAAAGCATAGCTTTCAGTAAAATGGAAATTTATAGATTCAAATTACTCATAGTATAAGTATTTTTAAATGATATATATATTATTAATTATATATAGCATTTAAATTATATATGGCATATAAACAGCATTATTTGTAGCACAAGAAAACCGAATACTTATATCATGTTATGTTCCAAAGAAGAATCAATCCATGGCAAAGAAAGGCTCCATAACTAAAAAAGTATTTTTCACCATCTTAAATCTAATTATTACTAAGTATTGAATCCAATATAGTTTCAATACTAAGACCGGCATTTTTTAACGCAGTGATCACAATTTTTCAAATAAACATCACTTTCTTTTATTTGTTTGCCTTAGTAAATCTATTTTCACTTTAAAAGACGTACATATACCCAAACTTACGTAATTAGGTAAAAAAATATTTTATTTATTGTCTGTAATAGTTTTATGTGGAAAGATACATTTAATCATACAAAACGAATTTTTCTTTCTATTCTTTGTTAAAAATTAATCATCTTCCAATTTTTTATAATTTTTGTCTGGTAGTTTGGTCAAAAAGACTCGTCAGCATTACAAATCACACCGTTCTGTTTCCTAAGGAACCTCAATAATAATATCTTTAATTAAAGTACTGTCCTACCGCCACGAGAAAACCCTGAACAGAGTTGCCTCAAGTAGACACGTCAAAGAAAGGAGGAAAACGGGTATAAAATCAGCCGCAACATTTGGCAAACTAAGCGCACTTCGTTAGGTGAGAGTTTGTTTTCGGCCGAAGTACAAAGCGAAATGAGACTTGCGCCGGTTCTATCTGCGCCAAATGAAAAAACGCCCTTTCCTTCACCTCCAAAATATAGTGGAATATACCGTTTCCATAACGACCGCCACCGACATGTCTGGTGTCTTGTGTTTTTGTCGTGACGGTAGAACAGAACTTATTTGCCAAACTTTGACTTTTACTTGTAAATATATTTAATGGTAATGTTAAAAGAAAGTTAACCTATTCATTACATTATAAAATGGTAAAATTTTGACCAATAAATTCTTATAAAAAAGGTTTTTGGATCCTTTATGTTAACAAACATATTACTTTATAATTCTTAAGCAACTTTCCAATCTGTAAGATCTCTTTTTAAAGAATAATAATAATTAATACTCTACCAATACAACCTATTAATAACATCCCAAATCGTTTCACGAAGACCTATTTTACAAATAGAAGTAAGATCAACTCTAAAGTTGGCTTAGCATTCGTTGTCTACAAAGATGATCAAGAAATCTGTGTGCAGCAGTTTCGCAGAACCGATGAATGTGTACTGCTTTCTATGCAGAACTGCTGTGCATTAATCTCGCAGTTAAATAGCTTCAAGAAAATGGAGCCCCTTCGTCTCAATATTGTTACAAAGCTATAAAGTCGTTTCCATGAGATGCTAAGCTTGGCGACAAATTTGGCAACCTTGGCGACAAATTTGGCGACCATTTTGGAGACTTGGCGGCAAAGGGAATTTTCTAGAAGGACCTCGAAATTTCAACCTATTTCTTCTGGTTTCATGAACTTTCTGGAGATTACGTCACTTCCTACGTAATGAAGTCACTTCGTGTTGAAAAAGTATAAAAGCAAGCTCTCAAGGTAAGACGGGTTATTGTTGTTGGGTTTTGATCAGCAAGCAAGCTGGTAAGCTAACAAGAAACCTTTGAGCGCTGTGTTTAGATTTATTGGTAGTATCTGTTGTGAATTTTTACTAGTGCTGTGTTAACACTTGTGTTACGTTTCTTTGCTTAGAATATTTGTAAAATAAAGAGCTTTGTTTTTTAATCCTACTTATTGGACTGCATTCACGTACACCCACAAGACGATTTTGTAACAATATGTAATCTGTTCCGATTCTCTTTCTTCTCTGTTTGCATTACGAATTATTAAGAGCAAAGAAAGGCTTATGATTGATGCTCTCGCAATTCTTTAAATTCTTAAAGAGCATCGGATGGAAATTGTCTTCTTCACTCATGTTAAAGGACACTGTGGAATCCTTAGAAATGAAATAGCTGACTTTTTGGCAAATAATGCCCTTAATATGCTAATTAACATTAATGTTGGAATTCCTAAAAGTCTTTGGAAAAGACACAGTCACCAAATGCTACTTGGCCAGTTTGAAGAGGAGTATGGTTTTTTCATCAAAGCCAGCCACATAAAAAGTTCTTTGCGACGGTGAAATACAGACTCGTACAAAATTCTTTTTTCTTCTGCTATTTTAAAGTGACCCAGTTTCCTACTGGTCATGGTGATTTTTGGAATATTTAAAGAGGTTCCATCTACAGACTTGTGGCTTGTCTAAGTGTTCTGATAATGAAATTCAAAATGTGGAGCATATTATGCTTTGGTTTCTGCATGTGCAGGATTGCCTGAAAACTTGTCAGTAGAAACTTGGCGTTTCAACAAAGGACAGACCAGTCGCTCTGATTTCATTAATTAACACCATTTTTATATTTTGCAGAATTTGTACACGTAAATATAAATAATGTTATGTCTACTTATAAAAAAAATTTATGTACGTAATGTAAAACCGTTCTAGCTCTCAATGTCAATACAATATTTTTTGTTTTAATGTTCCATATTTTCTTCTTCCCCATTTGATTTTTATGTATCTTCCTTCTTCATTTTATTTTTATTTTATATTTTATTTATTTTTCATTTCACTTTTAATCCATTTGCATATATATTTACATTCATTAATAGGGTATTTTGGGCCTTATTTTCTTGTATACTTTTGTAAAATATTGATTCTTTGATTATTGAAATTTTGGCTTTCGATTCTTGATTGAATTCAGTTTGGTTTTTTTTCTGTTTTTTTTTAATTATTATTTTTTCTCTGTGTTTCTTCTTCATTTAATTTTGGCTTATTATTTTACATTACTTATTTTCTTATGTTTTTTTATTGTAAAGAATTGTATCGTTCAATGACTGCATTGTTTTGTATATTTAATCCTGTAAGCTTCGTGTTGTACATTTGTGGTGCACGAGGAGTATCTCTTGTTCAATAATAAATAATATAAACAATTTTCTAAGCATAAGTTGTGTCCATTATTTTCTCATAGACTGAATTCAGTCTGACTCGAACGAAGAAAAACTGAAACAAGTGAAGTATTAAAATAGCAAATCCTTCTTAAGCGTATCTTTATCTAATTTCGTTTATCTAATATCAAAAGCCATAATACTCAACTCATTTTACAAAGATTAAGACTGATTCAACAATAAAGATATATTACTAGTTCGAAGCGGCTCATGCTTGCAACACATAAAAATTCATCTTTGCAAATATCTGATTTGAATTCTCTTCTATTCATGAGGAAACCTCCTTTAACTAGCATGCTAATTACACTGAAAAAGAATTATTACAAGTTGTATTCGAACACAGGCAAACAGGAGCACAATATTTCGTTGAAAATACCTCCTCCTAAACTTTATCAGAAAGAAAAATTACATCGAAACTTTGCCTTAATTACTTCCCGTGTCAGACACTAATTAGTCACTTTTATTTGCATGCATCCTCCCAACTAGACGGATCGGACTAGTCTAATGTATTTTTCTTACAAGTTTACAGTATTAAAATTGAAGGCAGTTTAAAAATGCATCTATTTCTCTAATTGTGAGGCTTCTGAGTTCCTGAGATAGATAATTAATAACATAGTTAATTGGAAAGGAACGATTAAAAAGAGATATCCTTAAGAAATATTTGAATTCCAAGTTATGTTACTTAAATTCTGTCATCTGCAAGTAATACTAATTTGTAGTTAATTTATAATCATTTTATTGGAAAATTTAATACGCAAATATTAGCATAATAGAATATTATCCACTTAAGAAAAATGCTGGCAAATCATTATTTTTTGAAATATCACAAACATCGAAAAATTATCCGAAGAACATAATATGATTTGAAGTTTTAGGATACTAATTAAGCTGTAACTGATTACTATGTAGCAAGAATATGAATTTTGAAACTCAATGTTTTCTTTGGGAATAATTAAATGAACTCACAAAAAAATTAGCAGTTGTAGTTTTTTTTTAGAAAACATTGAATAAACATTATGGAGAAATTTGCATACAAAAATAAAATTTTTAATTAATTTTTGACAGTCCACCACAGTCCAAATTTGTGTTGATCATATTAACTAATAAAATCCAATGTGACAACAAACTGGAAACATATTTACTATTCTTAGTGTTCAAGAATGATTTAAAAATATACCTCATGCTCTCATTAAATAAGAAATCAATCTTCCAAATTCGATGTGATTGTTTCTTTAATTTCTAAGCTTATTCAATAAAATGTGACATATACGATCGAACTTGAATTTTACTTTAAAGTCGCAATTGATCTTCTAATACGAATAATCTTCTGAATGTTCAAAACATTAATGACAAAAATCACCAGAATTTCTTTAATTTAGATCATATTTAAAAATACAAATAAATAATACACTTTTTACCAAGTTACATTCATAATTTGAGAATATAAGTAGATTTATTATTAGATTAAAAAATACCTGCAGCATTTTAAAGACATGATTGTCGTGAATGTGTATAATATGACGAAGTGTATGATTTCTACGACATGCTTTGTAACAATTCGATAAAATTGGCTATTTTTTTCAGAAGACTACTCACGAATTCATATAAACATTCTAGAAAAGACGACATATTTCAAAATGAAGTCAAGTGAAGCTCTTTTTGGA
>BGPR01002634.1:0-33178 GCA_013235015.1 Araneus ventricosus
GGACATGTTTTTTCTTCCTTCTGCTCAGACTTTGTTTAAAAATATAACAAATTCAAAAGTACTTGGCTTGCGTAAATGACCTGAAGAAAAAAAAGCGGGAAAATGAACGGATTCTGTTATTTTTTTTACAGTGTCTTTGTAAATATAAATAAAAGTGATTCTTTTTCTTTTTTAATTTCGCAAACAGTCCTGAATTGTTTACTCGAAAACATCAGCATTTTCCGTTAATAATAAATTATCAAAATAAAATGTGTAGCTTCGAAACTATTTTCGTATGGAATACCTGGTTACTATATTTTCGAAAATATTATTGCTTTGATGAAGTTATGAATGAAAAATTAAATAAGTTTAACGAGGTACTTTTATTTTGTTTAGTTTACTTAAAGGAATGCAATGTTAGTTAAAATTATTTTTAGTGTATAACTTTGCATTTCATAATATTTCCTGTCCTATCAAGAATAAAATTTATAAGTATCTTTTTTTGCACCTAAAGAAATAAATCCTAGCAAATGTTATCATGCTTTGAAGTGAAAAAGAATGTATTATGTTGTCTGTAGTGAATTTATTTATTTATTCTTCTTATTTAATATAAGTACAAAAAACTATAAAATGAATTATTTTAACATATTCTGCAACCTTTCAGTATGAGACGTGTCCAGAAGATAAAGCTTCGCAATATCCGAGAAAATCTTTAAGTGAATCATACTATTCACTTAAATTCATTCCAATTAAAAAATAAACTAACAAAATCAATTGTTAACACTTGAAATAGTTTAATTCTTAATTTTTTGTTTCGTTCGAGGATTCCATTCCTCTATTTCACATATTTGAAATCTGCCTTTGAAATAATAATCGACTGAAAAAAACTTCTTTGTTAAATGTTTAGTAAATATTTAGTTAAATCGCAAATGGTAACATAAATAGTTCTTTCAAACCATATAGTAAAATATATAAGATAACTTAACTTTACTGTATATTATTATGAATATTGAACAATATTGTAGAAATCTATAGAAGACATTTGCTTTAATAAGGAATATGTTTAATTAGAAAAAGGAATTTGTGAGCCCTTCTATTACCTATATTTAACGAAAATAAATCAAAAATGGTAGTGGAATTCTTCTGAAGAAAAAAGTTTCGCTAGATTCGATGAATTCATTTCTAATACTTTACCTAAAATCTGAGACGACTGAAGTTGTGAGGTATCTTCCTTACATTTAAGCATTCGTCGGAATTTTATGTACGATCCTCATGACAAAATGCTGAGAACAGATTCTTCTTTCCTTGGAATTAGTTTGGAAGTATGTTGAACAAAGAATTTATATGAAATGTTTCAAGGACAGAAATTCCCCAGAAGCAATCTTTGGGAATATGCAATTGTTTAGGGACCTCATTTGGCTTTTTCAGAACTAAATGAAGCAAAATATAAAGCAGCACATGTTTAACTGAAAATAAGTAAGTTTCATAGTGAATAGCTTACCTTAGTAAATAGTTGCCTGTCAGAGATAAACTACGATTCATTCTGAAGACTCTTTACACAGCCGATAATATGGTCGGTTTAATGCAAATACGATAAAAATATCAAAACTCTACTTACTATAGTTTACCTTTGTGGTATTGATATAAGAAAGTAAAGCCAAAATTTTCTGTGCATGAAATCAGGAGATGCACATTTATTTCAAGATAGAAGTCTGAAAAAACTTTCGATGCCGAAAAAGTATTCCAAATCGATTTTCTTCGGAATGCATTACTTTCGTTCACAGAAGTTTTTATTAATACTTTTGTTATCTTGAACATAAGTGCTAGTTATTTCCGGAGGAAGAAATTCTCGAAATACGCGAAGTGGATTTCGCGAAACTGGGTAGAATCTTCGTTCATCTCGATTTGCTTATTTTTCCAACTGATATAGCACTTGAATCATATCCGTTCCTTTTGCGGCATTAAGGTTTTCAATCAAAGAAAATCATTTCTTTTCCGGAATGGGGAAATAGGTGAAAACTTTCATCAAACTTTCCGAGAAAACATGCTTCGGCCACAGCTTCATGCTTTGTTTTTGGTAAGATGGGCTGAGGTTTTCCATCATGTTGTCACGGATTTTAAATTTGGGATGTGAAAAATTTCCAATTATTAAAGAACTTCAGGAAAATTTCGAACATTTATCATTTTAGAAAGAGAGCCTTCATATAGAAACAAGTAATGCATATGAAGAAACGGATAGGAAAGAGTGGAATAAAACAGGGCACATAGAGTCTGGCGCTATTTAGTTCTCCTTTCTAGCGGAGAGATTCTTAATTTCACTGCAATAGACAGAAAGAAAAAATGGTCATAGTGGCCGTGTTGTGCTGTCGAATTCACTGCGTCTGTGAATGTGTATTTGTTTTTAGACGTCAACTCTCTAATGCTCTTTTGCATTTAAATTATTTTCATTTAATAATCAGTACAGTTATAAACACTATATTTAGTCCAGCTTTTTATATGTTTAAGGATTTATATCCTATCAAACAAGAAGAATTTACTCCAATAGTTGCGCGGTTCTAATTCTTTTTTTATAACCTTTGCACTCGAGGTAAAACAGTATACGACAAGTGGCGCAAGACTGGGCCAGACAGTATTAATTCTTCTTCCAATGAAGACGATAAAACACATCAGACGTTTATTTTTTATATTATAAAGATGCATTTCCTAATTTAAATAATACAAACGATGGATCCAAGGTAGAAGCTGTCTTATCTGGGCCCACGAAAGCTGCAGCACCGTGGAGGAAGAATACAACTGCTTAACATGTGTATTTTGTAACATACTTAAATTTTCATGTAAAATAAAAATGTCTGCTACTTTTTCACTGAAATTTTAGTTTATTTAATTTCCCATAAATGTAACATGCGTACCCATTTTTCCCCACTGGTGGGGTTAGACCCTGTGGCTTGATTGATCTTTTTTAGGAAAATATCATTGATAAAAAATGAATTCAGATAAAAAATGCATATTTTAATAAAAATTGACAAGCTCTATGTCTAATAGTTTAGCTCCAACAGGACTTCGAGTCTTAGCTTTACCCCACCTTTCCCCTACAGCTTACTGCAAGGAGAATCTAGCACATGAGAGAATTCTGATGTGCATCACTGTTTTGTTTCTTCGTCTAAAACGGATGAATCCTATACATTATTTTTGTGGTCGACATCCATTGTTTCAACATTTGGCATTCATTTATTCATTCAAAGAGTTCCGCTATAAATAATTGTCTGTGGATAGGATATTTTACTAAAATCTGCAATAGCAGACTCATTTTACGATAAAACACATTGCTTAGTTCAAATTAAACTTAAAAGAAAAATTAAAGTATCATAGACGTTATGGTGAATCGGTAATCTAGCGATAGGCGAGCCTAAGAATACAAGAGGAAATCTCCAAGACGCGCATTTAAATGTTATTGAGACGCACTTTTAAAAAATGAGTTCTTCACTATTGCACTAGTTTAATGGTTATTCAGATTCGTTGAGTTTTTCTGAGTAGTTTGCTGCTTCTTTTATCAGCCTTTTCTTTATTAAAATTCAAAGTATGCTTTCGTTGTGGTAGATGAGGAATTTTGTTGTAAATTTGTAATTCCAAAGCCGAATTACATCTGTATCTAAAAGTTGCTGGTAGATAAGTTTTGATTGCTATAAACATAGAGAACGATTTAGTAGCAGGTTAATACTGATTAAGACTCATTGAGAAGAATTAGAGATTTATCTCCAATGAAGTAGTAATCTGATTCATTCCCATCAAGATGCCAAAATGAGAGCTGAGTAAAAGTATAATCCGAATCACTGATGATCTGCAAGTAAAAACAAGGGGCAACATACATAGGTTAAAAGGTACTTTAAATAAGGGGGGAGAGGAATCACTTTTCAGCTCGTAACTTCTAAGAAGTTGTAGCTATCGAAAAAGTTTAAATGCAAAAATTGTTCTTTGTGTAAGGCAATAATTCGCCTAATTTGAATTTTCTTTCTATTTTCCATTGTAAAGGAATTATAGGAAAATCCACCTTTCCACCACCCTTCTACTCCACCATTTCCATCCCCCTTTGAGCTGGATAGCCCATCTATGAACTCGACCGAGATTTTCACTATCCTTACAACATATCTCATGCTGGTTAAATTTAAACCAAAATTACTCCTGTTATCGTGTTCACAAGATAACATGGGAAAAAGCTTTATATATATATATATATAAACTTTTTAACGAAGCGTGGTTTTGGGTTCTAGTCGTCATGATCGGTGAGGATCTACAGACGTTTTCCGGAAGTCGTGTCATGAGAGCCATTGCAATAGGTAGGCTTCCTATAAGGAATCTACCTTAAAAAACACCTGCGAATAGAAGTTCACTGATGAGTTTCTGTAATGAAGTGTGAAAGTACTGAAGTCTGTTAATTTTTAACAGGGTTTCTACCAAACCTTAAGTTTTCTACGACAAATAGGAAGTTTCTAAGAAATAAACTTTTTGATATATCGGTTGCAAAGCTGGCGAACGTTTGAGTATTATTTTGATACCAGCATTACTATTCATTCTTTATCATGGCTCTAAGCAATTATTTATTAATTATTTTCGCAATAAATTCACAAAACAGGTCAATCTGATTAATTGTCTTTCACTCAAATTTATTTTAACATTTCCTAATGGTTATACTTTCATCGGAATTTTTATTAATGAATTCACATAGCCTAAATATTTGAAAACAACCAAAAATGCACATAACTGTACAATAAACAAGTTGAGGAACACTTAAAACATGAGGGTGAAAATTCTATAGAACTAGGAACTAGAAATCAAGTACACGTGTCAAAGAATGACTCGAAATAATTCA
The DNA here is from genome assembly GCA_013235015.1 of Araneus ventricosus. Taxonomy (NCBI): domain Eukaryota; kingdom Metazoa; phylum Arthropoda; class Arachnida; order Araneae; family Araneidae; genus Araneus; species Araneus ventricosus. The sequence continues at coordinate 4,847 of BGPR01002634.1, forward strand.
AAGACTGAATCGAAGTTCGAATAGTTCCAGAAAAATCTGTACGCAGTTTATCTGGAGCATCTTATTTAATATGAAATTTTCATATTTTTAAGAATATTATGTACGAAATTCTCGTTTGCTTACTGGAAAGAGGAAACGCATTTTCAAACCAGTATCAGCCATCATGTATTACAAGACGGCAGACGGCCAATCGCGAATCCTTCAATTAAAATCCCCGTGTGAAATTTTTTTGTTAAAGGCAGTACAGTCTCTGGCCTTATAAGATTTTCATTCGTAATCTCATCTTTTGAAAAGGACCTGCGAACCTGTTATTTAGAACATGGCTATAAAAATTTCTTGGTCATCTTCACTACATTACGTTTCTTGGCGAAGGCTTGTTGCCAATATCGACATAAATTACTCTCGGAATAAAATGCCCTATGAGATTATTATTCAGTCATCTCCTTGTAAATAGAGCAGTGTTTGAACTATGAGAAAGGGTGCTGTTTTGGACATGGAAAAATACTCCCTGGAAACTGAAGGAACTCGTGTTAGAAATATTGACTTTATTAATAATTTTTTTTCAGCCAATAAGTATTCTTATTCAATTCTATGTTTACTATATATAAAAAATGTCAATTTTTAGAAAGCAACAGAATACTTATCAACTACAAAAAATATTAGGTTGTAACTCTTACCAACGATTAAAAATTTGAACTTTTAAAAAATCCAAAGTCTTTTAATGAATCTATATATATATATAAAAGAGGAAAGTATGTGTGCTTATGTATGTTCGTTTTTTGGTTCTTTATGCACGCCCACACCGCTGGACTTACGGCAACCAAATTTAGCACGGTGATGAATTAGGACAACAGGGAAATAACGACGTTAAAATTATTTTAAAATTCGAATTATATTTTTATTTATTTAATTAAATAACAAAACTATGCTATTTTAGACGTTTCTCGCCAATAACTCCTGAAATACTTATGGTACGAAAATTAATTTTACATCACCTTAAAGAGCAAAAAATTGTCTTTTTAATGATACCAATTAAATAGTTGTACAATGTTTTCTCTAACTGTAATTAACGTTTCAAAATTCATTTTAAACGCAATTGGTAACAATGTTTTCTATTGTTATAAAATCAAATTTATTGTTTCATAAAATCCTTTATTCATGTGTGTTTACCGCTGTTGAAGTTATCATAAGAAACTATTGCTTTCTTTCATGTTTGTCTCCAAGGTAGATTTCTTACTTCGCTGTCATTTCATAGCACTTAACTTCCGCCATTATTTCGCAGCTTTTAATGTGCCCTCAGATATCCAGTTACGTTAGCTTTGTTACTACGCGATGTTTCGTTTAAATTTCACAAATTTTTGAATGGTCCTAATCAGCGGCGTAGTGACCGGGGAGTAAATGAAGTATAGATGCCGCAGATGCCAGTTTTAGAGGCGACATGGAGCCAAAACATTACTGCATTTATGCCAGTTTTTTAAGCAAATTAAGATTAGGGAGGTGAAAATAGTACCAGGCCCCGTGGGCGATTTGCGCTTGCTAAGTAAATGACGACTGGGGTAAAAAAATCATATTTTCTGGACCCCACTTTACCCACGCTGAGCCACTGACCATGTTGACAAAACGTTTATATATTTGTGTGACTTTTTAAAGTCAAATGCAATAAGGAGTCAAAAAATACCAAGTACAGAGCGCCGTTTTCTCAAGTTAAGCTGAAGGAGTAGTCAAGTTAGGGAGGAGGAAAAAAAATCATAGTATGACCTGAACACCACTTACCCTCGGTACGCCACTGTCAGTATGTACAGTCATTAAATGTTAACCGAATTCCTTTCTTACCGAAGGGAGAAGGCTTAGGGAGAAAAAGACGGAATGACTTTAATGACAGTCCGGCACACAAACACCAAAAAGAAGAGAATGGACAGCCATAAAAAGCATGTTATGAAGTATTTCTGTTGTCTCCGTAGCAATGATGGGGGTGGGAAGATGGAATCCCAAGGGTTGTCAGACTCGCGAGAAGTGGTTCAAAATACAGAGACAAAAAGAAGAGGTTAGTTTAGCTGCTGGCCAAGAGTCTGAAACAAAGGATTGGCCAAAAGAAAATCAACGACAGACGTTACTGTGAAAAACTGTTTGATTAAGTTTAAAGTGTTATAAGATTTAGACTTGAAAATATTTCTACCCCAAGCACCACCGGATGTATAAGCTAGTACATGATATTTTATCTCCACTAAAAATAAAGGAGAATTTGTGTGTTGCCGCTCTATAGGTCAGACTGCTTGACCTAGAGCTATGAAATTTGGCACAAACATACTTTGGAGGGTGGGAATGTGCACCTAAGAGCCCTTTCTTCAATATTTTAATTATAATTTTAATTAAATTTAAATTAAGCGAAATTTTACGTTCTTCCTTAATAACTTTTTAAAATATACAGCACAAAATGCAGTTTTATACCATCTGAAATTGAAAAAATTGCCTTCTCAATTTTATCACTTAAACTGCCGTACAATGTTTTCTCGAATTTTAATAAATTTTTAAAAATATTTTTGTCATAATTTACAATAATACTTTCCATTGTTGAAATGCAATTGAAACTGATTTCATTGTTTAACCCTTTGCAGACAGGTACGGCGTATAATGTGCGCCACAGTTCACTGAATTCGAAATTGAGGTGTAGGAAATCCAATTAACGAAGAGGATAGCTGCTAAAATTCGGACACAAATGTTTATATATTATCCATCCATTCCAACCCCTAATCTTATTACAATATAAAAAATGAAGTTTTATGTAATTCAATAAGCACAGAGTTGGAGAAAAATGGGATGACGTATAAATTGCTCCAACCTGATCTGAGGGCTCTATAAAATTACCTGTCTGCAAAGGGTTAAACTGATATTTAACTGCGTGTTTCTCTTTCATTGTTGAATGCACTTAATGATCTTAATACATTTTGCTTCCATGTTATATTTCATCAAAATTTTTGTGGAAACTCTAATCCAAGCTCTCTGAGATATTACGTATATTAAAAAATGTATCCAGTAAGCTAAATGATTATGGTTACTACGTTTTCATTCTAATTTCAGCATGATTTAATGCAACTAACATGCCGATGGCCATAAAATGTGCTGCGCAATTTTAATGTTGAAATCAAATGCATATTTATCAAGACTAATAAGAAAGAGAGGATGGCACCGGCAACGTGCAATTAGATGTTACACGACATGGTCATTTATTTGACTCCACTAGGGACATTTAAGTAGACAATGAACAGAACAGGTATAAGGCCACTAAAAGAACATGGTTTAAATATCTACCGCAATCTGAAGTTAGGAATCACGTTATTAAGGGAACCATGAATATAAAATGATGCAAGATTCAATTGAAATCATATTCGCGGCGAACAAGCTGGTCGCCGAAGGCGGTTAGTAAATTAATAAAATCAGTAGTAATATTAAACTTAATGAAAGACTTCATTACGCAATCTAAGGAAGCTAGGTATCGCGAGTCAATCTGAGGAGAAAGCAGCGAGTTTAAAACGAATAAAGCTTTATTATTCCAATCAAAGGCGGGTAAACAGCATACCACAAAGGAAATGTCTACGAAAATTTTATCCGGGGACTTCTCTCCAGTCATTTTACTTAAATTATTCTCAATTTTAATGCAACACGCTGGTGTTTCATTTTGTTGTATGTTGCATAATCTGTTGATATCTCTAAGCGAATAAATTTGCTTGCAATTCCATATAAGTAGTTGCTTGCAATTCTATATAGTCATCAATTCCTTTGTAGATGAGACTTATTCTACCCCGATAATAATCTTCAGAAGGGAATATTCTATCAAATTGATGATTGTCAGATTCCTTCTAAATTACTATGACTTCTCCAAAACTGAAGATTGAGATAATATCTTTATGTTGTGTGACTTTAACTTACTTGTGTTGAAAAGCAATGGATACTTCAACGCTATAATAAGTTTTCAAAACAGCATGAATTTATTAAAAATATTGCTAAACATCATTTTTCTGTCCAGCTCCTCATCTAAGATAATAATTTTACAAAATTACTGTAAAGTGTGGCAATGTATTAAATTATTTAGTGATCAGGCTGATTTCGTATTGAAAAAATAAACACAGATTAATCTAATTTGCAATAGAGACGCTGTTTGATCTAACAATTTGCTATATAGCGAAATGGACTGAATTTAAAAATTCAGTAACTTTCGCAACCAAGATCATTGTATATACAATGCAGAAGCGAAAGAGGTTGATGAATTCCATAAATAGCCGGCTGTTCCCAAAGAATATGCAAGATATAAGCATTTCATTCATTGAAAGGTTTCATATAAATATTTTGGAAAAGCGTCATTCCAATATAACTAGTTCTAAAACAGACGTATTGTGAATCAGTTCTAGGTATTCTTTAATAAGAATCAAATATAAGAAGACAATGAAAATTTGAACAAAAGGAAGATGCCTTACATCTACTTCGATGCCATTTCAGATAATTGGTACTTCAGTTCAGAATTATTGGGAACATGTTCTTTAGAAATAAACAAAGCATTTAAATTTGGTGCTTAACACAACTGTTATTGGTTATTTCAAAATACATTCAGACCTTTGAAATGGTCATAAAATTTTCATTTGTATTCTTAAATTTTCATTATATTCACTTAAAAATACTTCTAATTATTATATTATCTTAAAGAATGTTTTTCAAATAAATATGTTAGTAAACCCGTCCTTCTTTTATGAATAAAAAGATGAGAAGCAAATCCTCTCAACCTGAAAAATTAGGAATTTAAAGAGGGATAAAAATTAGTTGAATGGCAGTTAAGCCAGAACTGAAATTTTGTGCATTAAAATTTTTAGTTTTATTGGAAGAATATTATTTGTTATATTCAAAACTGTTTAATTTCACGAATCAAAAATGGCACCGGTATCCCTATGACAGTGTTTCGGCTTCAGGAGGGAGGGTTGCGAGTTCGAGACTCGATTCGACGCAAGATTTTCTTTCTCTATACCACTGGCGCACATTGTATCCATCTAGAAATGCTAATTTTCAATCATAAAAATAAGAATTTACATTGCTAAATTAAATATCAGAGTAGGAATTTAAACTTGCCCGTTCTTGCACATTTTCAAGTAACCTGTTTTCAAGAGAATCCTTTCTTTTTTTAAGAAAATTATTTTTATTAAGATTTCTGATTACGTTTAAGGGGAATTGGAACCCTAAGTCCGTTAACCCTAGCCCTGTTACTTCAATGTACCTTTTCTCAAAATCTGTTATAGATTCATATTTGAATTTTTTTTTATAAAAGTATAGTACACCTTTCTCATTATACTGAAATTAGATTTAAAAAAAAAAACTCAAAATTTTATTTTTTCCATTTTTTTGCTTGAAAATAGAGTAAAATTTTACTATGTCTAATTAAATATTTTGTAGATTTATAAAAAAATTAAAAATTAATCAAAAGTTCATTTCAGTATAATGAGAAAGGTGTAATTTACTTTTATAAAAAATTTCAAGAATGTATCTATAACAGATTTTGAGAAAAGGTACGTCGAAGTGGCCAATTTAACATTTTTTTGTTTTGTCACAAAAAAAATTTGTAAAAAATAAATTTTTGAATTTAAAAAAAATCATTTTAGTATAATTGGAAAGATGTACTTCACATGTATAAAAAAATTTCAAACATAAATCTATAACAGATTTTGAGAAAAGGTACATCGAATTAACAGGGTTTTATTTTATTTATTTATTTACAACCCGCTCCGGCCCAGCCTACCCAGGAGGGTGTAAGGCCTTCCACAGGCCAGAGCGGAAACATAAAACAAAGGGTTCCAACTCCCCTTAAAAGACGGTTTTAGATCGAAATTCACTATTTCTTTATGGTTTTATTTTAAGGCCCATTTAGTTAGCTTTCTAAATCTGGGTTTATTTTATTTTTACGATGCATAGAAATGGAGATATAGAATTTTTTACAAAACACGATATCTTCATAAACACGCAAGATTTTTCCCACGCACGCTCCTCTTCCCCAACACGGGGATTACGAGTTTCATTTCTAGCCTCGACGCGAAGTCCCAATGTAGGAAGATCCTTTTTTTCACAGCTATCCTCGCATCGAGGTCCCACATTGGAATCGGTGGATGAAGTTTTGGATTTTGAGTTAGTTAGAATTCCACCACTTTCAATCATACGCTCCAAGTTTCATAGTTTTTCGACCTTGGCGATTGGTTTTCCCTTCCCGTGTTCTAAAAATTCCAAAATGGACCAACTGTGAATAGCCAGCTTTAGTAAAGAGGGCGCCCCAACAATGAAAGAGGTGGCTGCGATGACTTGTTGTCAGAACTGAAGGACCCAGACTAGATTGTGCCACAACTCCGCTTTAGGTGAGATATGGTTCATATTGAATCTGTCTGGAATCAAACATCCTCTTGCTGGTGAGGAGTAGAAGTTTGGAGATGGAGGTGCTTATTCTCTTCATCTGCTCAAGAATCAAAATTACAAGTTCCTTCTTGAAGTAGCCGTCGTGTCGCTTCAAAACGGAGTCTTAATGGAATTGAAGTAATTCACATACAAGAAGAAACTAGATGTGATAAATTAATAATCATTTTCCTCAGTGAGGATATGTGTCTGTGTCACATGATTAGATAATATAACAGATATCTAAAGAATTTTTTTGAGAATTTAGAAGGAAATATGTTACCATATATTACCTCAACAAACATTTTGAAATGTTATATCTTGCTTTATAAAGTTTAATACCAATTTTTCAATTCGGTGTTCTTGTTAAAATTCCGTATCAATCTACTTTATAATAATTTCGCTGAGAGGAAAATGGTTTTACCGATTCGCAATCTATGGAATGAGTTAAAATTATTAATCACTCTCTCAAATTATAAAATTTGATGAAGCACGGAGAATACAAAATCACTTTGTCCAGTATAATGGAAACTACATTAAAACGCAAACAAAATTGCTTTAAGGTGTCTTCTGTTAAATGAATTTTTTGTAGTGGTACTAAAATCGATCCTTGGAGGAGGCAGCGCTATGCTACCTAATGTAAAGTAAAGTAAAGTAGTACTAAAAGTGATAAAGAAAATCACACAGAGAATTTAAAAAAGAAATCATAAAAAATATGTTTATGTAATATTCTACCTGGTGAATAGAAGTAAATGCATAATAATTAGGAAAGTTGTCGAATTTTTATTTTAAACAGCGAAATCTTAGCTGAAATATATAAAAAAAATTCATTAAGAAATACGTAGAATTATATTTCTTCATAATTACTTGTTAAGTCAGCTGCTCTAAGCATCTGGCAAGACAACTGGGATAACGGAGAAACTGGCCGTAGTACACACGATATAGTGCCTAGGATCTCAAACAAGCCAATAGGATGGAATAGAGAAGAGATAATGTTCGTTACAGGACACAGGCCTTTCCCTTCATACCTTCATCGCTTCAATCTTCGAACACATGACAACTGCTCGCGCGGAGAAAAAGGAGATCCAATTCACTATACCACAAAATGTGTTTACCCTCTCCTGGCATTTCCAAACTCCAACAGTGTCACTTAAATTACAGTGGTTGAAAAACATTCTCACGAACAATTTCTCAAGAACCCGACTTCGACTCCTAATGCGTTTCATATGTGATGAAAACAATCTCATTGTAGAGGATAATAATTGAGCACTCATCCACCCAGATTGACACATACTTCCGGCTACTTATGATTTTTTCCCTCTACGTATTTTTTTCTATTTTGTACTGTTTTCTATGTTGTTCTGTCCAGTGTATGTTTCTTTTTCATTTTTATTTGTTTTTGTACCTGTTACTTGTTTTTGTCCTTTCTTAAAAAATAAAATTCACCTCCATCCATCCGAACCGGAAAGGAATGGCTCTAAACACGGGGATGCAGGTGGTGTAATGTAATGTAATAATTACTTGCGATTAGAACCGTCACCTAGCTTCTTAAATCTACGCTTGATTCAGAAACAAATGATTCTGGCTTTATCTCTCTAGTATTCACTTTAAACAAGCAGTCAATCCTGTATTCTACTCTTAAAACCTTTCCCCAGCCAACTCTCCGTTTGCAAAACCAGCAGCTTAAAGAATTTATTTACTTCCTTAAAGATGCTATTAATATAATGAAAGCAACAATATATTTGATTAAGAAACATATTCAGCACTATATTTCTTCAGAATTACGTACTTATTAAAACGTGCAATTAATCTCTTTATTCTGCTTTTAATTAAAAACACCTTCTTCCAGCCATATTTTGTTATAACTCATTTTAAACAAAGAGCCCATTCAATATTTTACTCTTAAAATCCTTCCCCAGTCAACTTCCCATTTGCAAAACCAGCAACTCCGAAGAATTGATTTACTTCCGTCATAACGGAAAAGCAACGCTCTTTCAGTTAATATTCCACGGCTCCGATTCTGCCCCATTCAGCATATTTAATCCTTGCAGACAACCATAAAAGCCATTTACTGTCAAACGTCTTCCTGCGATCCGAAACGACGCTTTTATACGAAACAAAGCAAGCCCAAAGAAAAATCGTGTGCTTTCCACAACCGACAAAACCGTCTAAATCTCACTGATGAAGTACAGTTGCAGTTACGATGGCGCGGTAATTTCCGACCATTAAGCTGTTCCATGTTTTAATTTCTGCGGAAGCATGTTTGGTCGGGAGGGCCCAAAATGGCTGGTTCCGTCCGGATCTTAATTTTCCGGAATTAATTTTGTAAATCATGGCTCGATTTTACTGTCTTTGGGTTAATTAAACCGATACCCGGAGCATTTAATTTCTGGAAATCCTTGAGATCAATCGTTTCTTTCGGATGAACGAACTTGATTGGCAAGTCATTTTTTTGCGAATCAGACAATCACTAGAAATATTCACAATGTTAATACATATTTCTTTCATATACTTGTATATGTTTTTGATGTTTTTTTTAATGTCTATATTATATTCGTTTGCATACGATGTATTGTAATTTGTAGATGTGCAATAAAACAGCTGCTGTGAGGTGGCTGCAAGATGACTTTTTTAATAACTTTTAATAATTTTTTTATTGATACGTAATGAGACTTTTAGCTGGAAGCTGAATTATTGATAGTTAGGGCTTTCGAATATTTTTAGATCTTTTTTCTGTTGTAAAAGAACAGTGAGGTCTTTGCAGTAGCTCGAATGTCAATCCTGTTTACAGAGAATAATTATAATTTATTTGTTTGTAGGATATTTAATTTTTAGTTTTCTTAATTAGATTTTAATTAATTTCTTCTTTTCGGAAATAAGAAGAAATAAACTTTGTGTGAAGGTTGATATTTTTGAAAAAGAATATTAATTTATAATTTTCTAAATCCACTGAAGATTTAGCATTTTTGTACTTATTTTAAAGTTACGTAGTTTTTTAAAGACTTTTATTTAACTTGACATATTCCATGTATGTGAAAATCGTATTTTTTAATCGATTCTTTCCTTGATTTCTATTATTTTAGAGAAATCAAATTTTGTACTCTTGTGTAATATCGATGAAAATACACTATTTTAAATTTTCAGAACTCGAAAACCGGTTAATCATTAATTAAATTAAATTTTGATTCCTTACTAGTGGCAACGCTTCGTACTGATTCTGAGAAACAATAGATTCCAAGATTAAAATCTAGAAAATAATTTAAGAAAACTAAGTTGCTTATTTCACTAATAAAAATGTTTTTATTTAAATTTGTTTTTCAGTGACTAAGGAATGAAATAATGAGATTAGAATCTTATAAAGTTTGACATATGATTATTTTCTTCTTAAAGACTGAACCACTTAAGAATAAAAGCGTTTTCTATTCGCACACAGCTAAGCACAATCTATTAAAGACATGGGACTAAGAGGTAAATATTAGTTTCCATCGTAAGTATTTTACTCAATTTAAGATTGGAAATTTCCAAGAATACAAACATAAAAAAAATTCTTAACTATCATTTATTAATCTGGGGAAATCATTTCTTTTCCTAAGAAGGGAAGAAATTCTATTTAATCAAGAATGTTCACTTTCAAAATCTCAATTATTAGTTTCAAATTCTTGGACTGAATCAGTTTCGAACACTAGAGAGATGATATATAAAGCTTTGAATCAATGAACTCTTTTGAAAGAAGAACTTTTTAATAGTGACAGTTAAAGAATTATTTCCTAATAGAGAAGAATGGTAACGACATAACATGTAATATGCTATTAGACAGACATATTAAACAATTTGAAATTGACACATTCACGAAATGTTGGAAACATTTCATAATACTCATTCAAACTTTTCGCAGCAATCAACAATAAATTTTTCCCCAACTAAAAATTTACCTACAAAAGTAGTTCTCCTAAATAAATTTTGAAAGAAATATCGCTTTATTATGCATAAAATAATATCTTGTTCGTTATACATTAAAAAATTTCGCTATAAATATTGACGGAGGTATTATGATATATATTATTTGTATGTTTTTACTTTGCCATCCTTTCTGTAAATAGCTTTAAATAAAAAAAATTACGCGTATAATGCAACGACTGCTGATATCTAACAAGCTGAACTAGGGAATGCATTAACGCACACTATTTTGATCCCGCAATGAGCTTTGTTATTTTTATTCAATATTTATTTACTACATAATTTTGTTGTACAATTTCTTTACCTTTCTTGAGGTTCCTATTCTTATGCCTATTTGTTTATTTGTATACATCTCGGAAACGTTTCTGATTTTATTTAAACGGTAATCATGCGAGAGCTCATTGTGGAATCGCTTAGTATGAGTTCCTCATCTTAACATGATAATAATGGTATTCTTTTCGTAAATTGGTGGATTTGCATGTAAAATCGAGCCTTAAATTTATCATGCTACAATGTTTCCGACTAAAGGTTCGAATTCCCAAGTTCTTTTTCCCATTAGTCCATTTAACATTTGTATACATTTTTATTCTATTCATTATACATTTTTGTTTCATTGCTTTCATTCTAGGTTTCTTGGTTCCACAAAGAAATGAGTCAATTCTTCCTGAATGCTCTTTAAGAATGCCTCTGATTTAAAGGTTTTATCAATCTAAAACCTTCATACAGATGCTTTGTTATATATTAATTTGAACTAATTATATCCGAAGAAGCTATTTTATTTCTGTATCAAATAACAGCATTTTGCAATGTGAATCATGCAACAAAATGCAACGAAATCTGAAATAAATGGAAGAAACCTAACATACGTTTCTGATGTTGTTGCAAACACAAATATTTACATTCTATAAATACTGTAATTTTCTTTTATCAGGCGAAAAAAACAAACATAATATTCTATCCAAAACATTGGTCTATTTATCTATTCAGGTTTTTCATAGATTCAAAGTCTGTTCTTTGAAATCTACTTTTAGCTTGTGTTCATTACTGTATTTGTAACACACAAAACATTTATACTAAATTTAGTAAAATTTCTTCTTTATTCATGGTTTCGATTCACCATGAAGAGAAAAACGCAATGTTCCTTAAACTTAAGAATTTGAATATCAAAGATTAAAAATATTTTAGGTTGTTTATTCGTGTTTAATTTCTTCATTTAGTTTCTTACAAATACAAAAATTCATCTGTTTAGAGATTTTTATTCAATTTATTACATGTTTTTCAATACACCTTACATGTCATTTCCATTCGTTCCCATTTTACATAAATTATGTTTTTTTTCTAATTTTAGAAATCAAAGTTTATAATTTCGATGGAGAAGGAGAACACAAAGTTCAATAGTAGAATGAAAATGTGGTGTTTATGAACAATGAAAAATTATTTATTTTATTTCATGTTTTCTATTTTCCATGCTTTTTATTCGTTCCCAATTTCAAATAAAACTAAATCAATTAAAAATGTCATTATTTCTTAAAAATAATTTTTATATAATTATTTCTGAAGTGAAATCATCTCGTTTCTAACAGACAAGAATTAATTGTAAAATTACTACTTTATTAACTGAGAAATATTCATAAAATATTTGGATTTAACTCATTAGTAAGTGGTTTTAAACAAAGCACCCATTTCATATTTTACACTTCAGTCATAGTCCGATATGCAAAACTAGCAACTTTTGGGAATTATTTAATTTCATGCTGTAACGGAGGAGACTTCGACTTTCAGAAATATCCTATAACTCCGTTTTCGTCCAATTTAACATATTTTATCCTAATACAGAGCCATAAAAGCCATTTCGTGGCAAACGGCTTTCCTATGATATGAAATAACGAGGTTTAAGAAAATAGCGTGTGTTCTCTAAAACTGACAACCGCCTATCACCAAACAAACACGGTTAGGATCGAGCTCTAATTTCCGACCAATTCAACTTTCAGTGTTTAATTTCTGTGGAAGTTTATTAGATCAAGAAGAAGACTCGAAATGTCTGCTTCCGTTTCTTAATTTTCCGAAACCAATTTACGAATTTATGGCTTTAACGTCTTTCTGTCTTTTCCAAAATTAAAGAGATTTCCAAAGTGCTTATTTTCTGGAAATCCTTCAGGTCAAACATAATTTTGAGATGAATAGACACAATATGCATGCCAATCAGGAAGAATTTAAATAATCTGGCAGTAAGATGAAATAATTTTTATGAAACATTCCTCTTTAAATTGTATGGACGAGTTTTTTGTTCTGTTTATTGCGAGGAAGAAGGTTTTCCGCCGAGCCTATCAAATTCTGGTTATAAAGTTAAGTCAATGGGAAGCTTCAAAATTTCAACACTCTGTTTGAAGATAATAATTAATGTTTAAAAAAAGTGGAGTTTTTTTAATGTTATACCTTTAGATTACTTTGAACATATTACACTGTAAAAAAAATCCCGTAAAATTTACGGTTTTAAACTGGCAGCTGGGTTGGTTGTGCAAAACCGTAAAAGTTACGAAGTAAATCCGTAGGCACAACGGTTTTTTACCATACAGAAACAATTTTTTCCCGTAAAAGGTACGAAGTAAATCCGTAGTCACAACGGTTTTTTACCGTATGAAATCAAGTTTTCTCCGTAAAAATTAAGTCATCGAAGTAAGTGACGTCATCGACTGAGTTGAGTTCTTTTTCTCCTTCTGTTCGAGTTGAGTTGAAATGTGCTGATGTGTATTATCAATTAGGAATATTAATTAATCAAGGCTTAATTATTAATTTCAATTAGTTTAATTAATATAATTTTTAATTGAACTTACTTGGACGATTTCGATGCAAGATGGTGACAAAACTTCTAACTCCTCCGAGCCGGGGATCGAAACCGCGTTCATAGAAATAAAAGGCAGTCGCTCTAACCACTAGACCACCGGAGGCTTCAGAAGATAAAGTAAAAATAATCTATTTGAGTTTTAAAGTCACTATAGCTCTAGTTTCGCCACCTAGTGGTGTAAAAATCAACTATTGCCAGAACACATGTTTTAAGGTTACGGAGATGGAACCCTATTAAAAACATGAAATGAATGCAATAAAATTACATTTAAGAAAAGGGAAAGTTATCGTACGGAAAGCAATACCGTATGACGAAAAATAGAATTTGAACTGACGGTTTTAAACCGTTTATGGCTTTAGCGAAAAACGGTGAAAAACCGTTTTGTCAACAAAACAGCTTTAAACTGTCAAATATACGGAAAAAGTCCGGGAAAAAAACGGATATTTTTTACAGTGTAAATGTAATGTTCCTATTGCTGTAGCGATCAATGTTTACTTAAAATAAGAGCTTTCTAGAAAGGTTCTCATAATTATTCTTTGTCGCTCTTTTTGGCGACTTCCAAGGTTTGTTTGGCGGTTAAATTTTTAACCATACGATTTAGGTAATCACTGACGGTTAAATTTTTTACCAAACGATTTAGCAAATTCCAAAAGTTCCATTTAGGATTTAAATGCTTTAAGAGCTTTTTTCAACCGTTTTAAAAAGAAAGGATAACATAAACTTAAAGAATACGGAATTCAACGCTTTGTGTACTAAAGAAAGAACTGATTCGAACTTGGCGTAGCCCGGTGGGTAGTTGAATTCGAAATTAATTAGGGGAAAGCTGGAAATTGTTTTAATCCCTTCAGTTTAGGTCTCGAATGGGTATACTAAGTTTTCCCCTCCGGCTAGGTGAGCGTTAGTAGCTGTGTGCAGATTTGTAGTCAGAAAATAGAACTTTTTTTCAATCGAGCAATATCTCAAAACTAACTCATGCTATCACAACTATTGTAATACAATAATTGTAGAGATTAAAATTCTGAATAAAATGAGTACCAACACTTATTATATTCAATCAAAATTAAGCTCACAATGACGCTTCAAATTACTGCCTAAATCGGTAATTAAGCGCTTGAAGCGAGAACGGACCAAGTTATAAGTTCACCCTGCCTCAAATTATTATATATACATTTTAAATTTGTTCATGATGCTTTTATAATTATTTTAAAGGCTCTATTTAGTATATTTTGAAAGGGAAAAACCCACTGTTATTATGATTTAACAAAGGAAAATATCACACAAAAATTTCAACAATTACTGACAGCGTAATGAAAAACAACGACTTTCAGTTTAATACGTATTATTTAATTGAGGCATAATTGAAGTGATATTAAGTAGATAAAAAGTTTTAGATCTGTTTCAATTTTTTAGATGTTTAAGGTTAGTCATAATCATTAATTTCGGTTTGCTTACTGTCACTTTCCTGAACTTACAACTTTTGATATTCTTCCTCCAAGTCGACTTGTAAAATTATCTCCTCCATCCTGATATCGATTTCAGCCTCTTGGTTAGCTGAGTTTGTAATGATGTTATCTTCTAGAGAATTGGTACACCCTTGTCCTTTGTAGTGATAATAAATTGAAGGACATATAATGTCATTTTTCTTACAGGTACAAGTCAAATTACACTCTGCGCACTTGCAATGATATCATAGAAAGAAGGGCAAGAGGAGCTGGTTCCTTGTGGGTGGTGACTGAGAACACACACACACACAATCCATGTTTGGTTTCTTTCCAACTTTTGGCAAATCCACTCCAAAGTTGAACCTGTAGGTATGAACGGAGAGAGTGTTCACGTGCAGCTGCTATAATGGGAGGGAGAAACACTGAATTGAAATTATTTTTTACTAGTGATTTTTGAAAAAGTTTAAATATCCGAGAATCCCTTGTTTCTTCACTTTCGTTTCTCCAATACAGGGCTATCAAAACTTTATGTCCTGCGTCATCTATGTCATCCGGGCGTGGCTTTTCATCACGGAAAATATTCTCAACTTGTTGCAGTTCAGAACATTGATAAATTTCTTCTTCCCCTCCCTGAAAAGAGCAGATATGGTATCGCAACCACTGAACGCATGAAGAAATAAAACATTGTCCCTTATTTGTGGTGCAATGTTCAGGGTTGCTGCACAATATAAAGCATCTTCTGCTTTACCTCTCCCAGGCTTTAAGAAGAAAACATTTTCAGAATTGATGGTAGCTGCCATTATAACCAAGAGGTCGATATCTTCACCAACAACCACAACATATTATGACCTTTTCTCTATTTCCAAAGCACTTTTGATTATTAGGTAATCAGCATCTTCCTCAACTTGCTTCACAACAAAACCTTTTTAAAACTTAACACGTAACATATTTATAAGCCTTTGCTTGTTCTTATAATTTGATAAAAAAATTCTCTTGGTACATAGTGGCTAACATCGATTAATCAAACATAACATAACCAGATATGTGTTTCTTTGTTCATCTGATACGTTCTACCAATTTTCCACTTTTCACTGCATCTTCAGGGTAATCATCAAAAACTATTTTGGCCCCTTCATTGAAGTGCTTCTTGGCATAGTCAACATATTTCTTCAGGATGAAGGAAAACGATTCCTTTGCCTGCCACAACACACGATGTAACAGAAATCCACTAATAACCACATAACATGCTGAAGTGAAATGCGCATCAGTCTCAGTAGAAAATAAATCATAAAATATTGACTTGCGGGTCTTGCGCAGTTATCCTTCATCAAAGAGTGACAATGGAAAATGAGCCAGCTCAAATTCAAAATAACTCTGCATCAGACTTTTTAGGAGAGAGATTCTTCTGAATATTGTGTCAGGATTCACAGGAATTAATTCGTCACGAACTTTACGAACTTTCACCATAGAAGTGAAACCACGAATAGGCATTACTCGGTTTTTCCGTTTTAATGTAACAACGGAAAAATTATTAAAAACAGTTTTTGACAAACAATATACTCCGATTTCATAAGCATTGTGTCAAATTATACTTTCATCTGCCACAATACCACTTGCTACAGATGTGAAGGCGTCACAAAAAATTATTTTCATTGATTTCCGAAGATCCTGATGTTCGGAAATTTTGTATTTATAGATGCAGAAGAAAATATCTCTTTAATCTCTCTCTTAAGATCTTAAATACGTCTTAAACATTCCATATTTCGATTCCTTCATGTGTTACTCTTTAACAACGTTTCTACAAATAGTCAGGTTTAGAAAAAAGTTTTTCTGTTGCTAAAAGAGCTCTGAAACATGATATTTATTCCGTTACGTATCATTGGGTCTAAGCGGTGTGTTCTCAAAGCGAACGTCATCAATGCATCCTCTCTGTGTTTGTATTTTAACTATCAATGGATGACGAACACGTGTTTCCTATACGTCCAGATGGATAAATATTCATTAATCAGCCATGTGGCGCTGCGATCAAGACTTCAGCCAGAGAAGTGAACTGATGAGATCGAGTTGAACGTGACTAAAAATAAATGCACAGTTGTGAAATAATTCAGTTCAAGTTTTCAAGTTTCGAATTCTTCCTTGTTTTGTTTTAGATGCCGACGTCGCTTTTGTTACGTTAATAAAGATGTTGTTTACAGACATCGAGTTGGTCATTTGCATAATTAATTAGCAGACCAGCACAAGTGGTGACCCTGGTAAGTGTCTTTTTCGTCTTAATTTTCCGATCGAGTCGAAATGCCGAATTCCGCTGATGTTAGGCTTAGCGAGAGTAGTAATTCTTCCGCAGATGTATCTGCTGTAGCTATTAAAACGCCAGCTTTCTGGAGTGACAAACCAGAATTGTGGTTCGCTCAGCTTGAATCTCAGTTTGCTTTGGGAAATATTTCTGTTGATTCTACCAAGTTTCACTATGTTATAGCAGCTTTAAATAGTGATGATTTAACTTGTGTTTCAGATCTTGTTCTTAATCCGCCTCAGACCGATTCTTATAACAGTCTTAAAACTAGGTTAATTGCTAAAAATGCTGACTCCGAATATGTGAGGTTAAAAAAACTACTTTCAGGTATGGAATTGGTTGTTAAAAACCCTCGACGCTTCTTTACGCAATGAAAAGTTTGGCTTCTGATGGGATTTCGCCTGAGTTGTTAAAGAGTTTATGGATGCAAAGATTACCTATTCAAATACAGCACATTCTGTCTGTAAGTGGTGATAATTTACAAGCTTTATCTAAAATGGCAGATAGTATTTTTGAGATTTCAAAAGATGATTTAGTGGTGTCTGTGTCTGATAATTTTCAATCTCCAGATGTAAATAAGTTTGAGAATCGCTTGGCAGCTATTGAAAACAGACTTTCGAGACTAGAAATTCGGCGTAGATCACTCTCACGAGGAAACACAGAGGTTCGAGGTTCTAACAAACGCAAATATTGTTGGTGGCATTTTAAGTTTGGAAATAGGGCAAAAAGATGCGAACAGCCGTTCACTTTTAAATCTGAAAACTAGTTCAGCCTTCCGTTTCGGCGCTGACGTTAAAAAAGGGCTTGGTTAAGCGCTTGTTTGTTTATGATAAGATTACTGGTCGTGAATTTTTGGTTGACACGGGTTCAGCACTTAGTGTTTTACCAATTTTGGGAAGTAAAATTGTTCCTTCAAAATTTGTATTGTGTGCAGCAAACGGAACTACAATTAACACATTCGGTATTAAGTTAATCACATTGAATTTAGAATTAAAACGGAAGTTTCAGTGGCCTTTCATCCTTGCATCGGTTTCAAAACCAATATTAGGAGCTGACTTTCTTGAACACTACAGTTTGTTAGTAGATATGAAGCGTAAGAAACTATTAGATGGCACCAGTGCTGTTGGTCTTGAAAAACCTATTTCTGCTAATGAATCTATGTATGTTGCTACTGTACAAGGAGATTCTCCACATGTAAAGTTACTTCTGAAATTCAGTGATATTACTAAGCCAAGTCAACCTAAAACAGCTTTTCATGTAAAGCATAACACTGAGCACCATATTGAGACGCGTGGTCCCCCTGTATTTTCTAAAGCTCGGAAAAGGATCCCGAAAAGCTACAGGCGGCCAAACGCGAATTTCAGTACATGGTTTCGAAAGGCTGGTGTAGACCTTCGAAAAGTGCATGGGCAAGCCCCCTTCACATGGTTCCCAAAAAAGATGACTGGAAGCCATGTGGAGATTATAGGCGTTTAAACAATCAAACTATACCGGATAGATTTCCAATTCCTCATGTGCACGACTTTGCACATAATCTTTTTAATAAAAATATTTTTGCAACTATTGATCTTGTCAGAGCGTACCATCAGATACCCGTTGCAGCTCCTGATGTTCCAAAGACAGCAGTGATAACCCCTTTTGGATTGTTCGAGTTCCTTTTTATGCCTTTCGGATTGTGTAATGCCGCACAGACTTTTCAACGTTTTATGTACGTGATCGTCGGAGATTTGGATTATTGTTTTGTATATCTCGATGACGTCCTAATTGCATCTACAGACGAAAGTGAACATTTAAAACATTTGGAAGAAGTTTTCCGTAGGTTTCAGAAGTACGGCCTTGTGGTTAATACAGAAAAATGCGTTTTTGGCCATCTATCTGTTAAATTTCTTGGTTATTTAATTTCCAAAAAAAGAATCGAACCATTACCTCATAGAGTTAAGGCTATTAATGAATTTCAGCAGCCTACAACTATTAAAGACTTGCGTCGATTTTTGGCCCTCTTAAATTTTTATCGGTGATTCCTTAAAAATGCAGCGCATGAACAATCTCTGTTGTTCGATTACCTAAAGGGTGCAAAGAAAAATGATACCCGCCTAATAAATTGGACAGAAGAGGCAAAACTTGCTTTTGAATGTTGTAAAAACAGTCTTGCTATGTCAACTCTTTTAGTGCATCCGTTGCCAGATGCACGGTTATCTCTGACTTGCGATGCTTCCGATCGTGCTTTAGGTTCTGTCCTAAGTCAAGAAGAAAATGGTGAATGGAAGCCTTTAGCATTTTTTTCAAGGAAGCTTACTCCGGCTGAACAGCGATATAGCGTATATGACCGTGAATTGTTAGCGGTTTATGCGTCCGTTCGTCATTTTTCTTATATGTTGGAAGGCCGTAATTTTACGATACATACAGATCACAAGCCTTTGATTTACGCCTTCACTCAAAAACATGAAAAGTGTTCTCCACGTCAGATTCGGCATCTTGACTGGATCGGTCAATTTTCGACGGATATACGGCACATTTCGGGTTCACTTAACGTGGTAGCCGATAGTTTGTCTCGAATTTCAGAGATTGAAATGCCCTCGCCAAGTGATTATAAAGAGTTCGCTAAAGTGTAGTTGTCCGACGAGGAGTTTCAATTATTAAACTCTTGCACTAATTCTTTAAAATTTCAACTTCTTAAAGTTCCAGGAATGGACAAACTTTTTTGTGACATATCGACTGGAAGATGTCGTCCTTTTGTTCCGAAGGAGTTTCGCCGACGGATTTTTGAGACTTCATAACTTATCCCACCCAGGAGTGAAGGCTACAGTAAAGTTGGTTTGGGATCGTTTCCTTTGGCCGGGCTACAAGAAACAAGTTGCAGAATTGACTCGTTGTTGCGTACCTTGTCAACGCGGTAAAATTCAAGCCATACGGTAAGTCCTCTTGGAACGTATCCTGTTCCACGTCATCGATTTGATCATGTTCATATTGATCTGGTTGGACCACTTCCTCCATCTCGTGGTTATACATATGCTCTCACGTGTGTGGACAGATTTTCACGTTGGCCTGAAGTCATTCCTCTTAAGGATATGAAAGCTGAGACTGTTACATTCGAGTTCTATGCCAACTGGATAGCTTGATTTGGAGTTCCTGAGAGACTTACCTCTGATCAAGGTAGACAGTTCGAGAGCAGATTATTTCGTGAATTTGCTCGATTACTTGGTGTGAAGGTGGTACATACAACCCCTTACCATCCCCAGGCAAATAGTTCAGTGGAAAGACTTCACCGGCAGTTAAAGTCTGCAATTCGGGCTCATGCAACTGAAAGATGGACCGTGGTATTGCCTTCTATCTTATAAGGAATCCGAGCATCTGTGAAAGAACCGCTAAACTGTTCGGTTGCGAAGATGGTGTATGGTACTCCCATAACGTTGCCTGGAGAATTTTTTAGTGTCAATAAAACTTTATCAACTAATGATTTCCTTGCATCTTTGCAACAGCGGATGTCATCCTTAAGACCGATTCCGATGTCGCAACATTGCAGAAGGAAAGTTTTTGTGCATAAGGAACTGAATAATTGTTCTCATGTTTTTCTTCGACAGGATAGACTTACTAAGTCTTTGGTTCTCCCTATAGTGGACCTCATCTTGTTGTTTCTAGAACTTCGAAGTATTTTACCATTCAAGTGGGATCTCGTCAGCAGACGGTTAGCATCGACAGACTGAAACCTGCATTTCAGCTTGCAGAGATCTAGCCTTTTCGAGTGAGCTTTTCTATTATTTAAAATGCCGTACAATATCTGAATGTAGAAGAATCTTTTAGTTATTTTGAAGAACTTCCCCTAATTAACTAATTAATAAACACGCTTTTAACCATTGCTGAAATTTTCGTGTGATGTTTTCCTTTGTTAAATCATAATAACAGTGGGTTTTTCCTTCAAAATATACTAAATAAAGCCTTGAAATAATTATAAAAGCATAATGAACAAATTTAAAATGTATATATAATAATTGGAGGTAGGGTGAACCTATAACTTAGACCGCTCTCGCTTCAAGCGCTTGATTAGCGATTTAAGCGGTACTTTGAAGGGTAGTTGCGAGCTTAATTTTGATTAAATATAATAAGTGTTGGTACTCATTTTATTCAGAATTTTAAGCTCTACAACCTTTGTATTACAATGTTTTTGACAGCATAACTTTAGATAGCATGAGTTGTTTTTGAGATATTGCTCGATTATTGAAAAAAGTCCTATTTTCTGACTACAAATCTGTTGTTGTTACTAATCCCTCTCTGTCTAGCTGCAGCTAGACACCATCCATGAGCCCACTCAACCTCAAGAAATCGAGAGCAAGCAAAGGATACGTATCGAAAGTCTCCATAGATAGGCGAAGACAAGAGAGGATGTGCTCTGGGTACGCACTCGCTACTCCACACTTTGCGCAGACCGGAAAAACTTTGTTACCGTGGCTAAAGGAGCAACTCCTCAGGTGACGCTACAGATAGCGCCGTCTGGTCGGCTCTGTCACATCAAGGCCAAAAAGAGCCACCAGGACTGCTCCGCTTATACCAATCATGGGATGGAGGGACCCTCCACGTCTTTAAATCTTTTTTTCTGATGAAATAAATCTCGTCAAATGTTAGAACACAGAGTTTCAGCCGTGCCCTGTTTCGCCAAATCGTCAGCAACCTCGTTTCCATAAATATCCACGTGGGAGGGTATCCATTGGAGGTGCACCTCATGATCCACGCCTATATGTCTAAGTAATTTCACTATAGAGCCAGTACGATCGCCCACGTTGTTCCAGTCTTTCAAGTGTTGTATTGACCTTCGACTCTCTGATAATATCCATACCGCCCCGTAATTGTTTTCATTCAAAATGGCCTCGAATCCGGCCTCAATAGCCAACAGTTCACTTCTAAACACCGAGCAATTATCCGGGTTTCTCAATTCAATTTTTCTGACTTCTCTGGAAGTCTTAATATATATCCCACTCCTTGATTGATTTTCTTCATTTTTGCTCCCATCTGTGTAACTCTGGATATCAACTCCAGGGATTTCGTTGATTAACTGGAGTGCCATCTGCTTCATGAGAGCCGGAACTGTATCGGCTTTGTTTACGGCCTGCTGTAGTTCGGTATGGAAGAATACTCCCAATAGTCTTTCCGATGGATCAATACAATTTTTTAGGGAGTGACATTCAACCTCCCGGCTAATTAGATTCAACTCCGTTGCTAGGCTCATAGGACTGTTTTTTTCAACCTTTGGTTGCTCTTCCACCGTCGTAAAAACAACGAGGTGCGATTGTGGGAGCCGTAGCTTATAAGTTTGTTAAAATATTTCTCCAAGCCAGCTCCTCCTCTGAATCTCAGTGGCTATAAGTCTGCCTCATACAACACAATTTTATTTGGACAACTATTTCTCAATCATGTAATGATGCGAGCCGCACTCAGCTGCACTTTTTCTAGCTTCTGTAAGTTGGAATCAGAAGCGCAAAATAAACAAGCAATCCATATTCCAAAATAGTTCTAATAAGGGCAATGTAAGTAGTCCTAAGTGTTTCAGCATTAGCGCCCCAATCTCTACCCGAGATTTATTTGAGAATATTAAGTCTTCTTCTACTCTTAGTGATCAAGCTCTCTATATGTTTATTACAGGTGAATTCGGGGTCAAATAAAAACCCGAAATATTTAGGATGTTTTACGGTACTAATATTTTGTCCATAGAACCTAACTCTTATACAATTTTTTTGTTTGTTGTAAAAAAACTGACACATGACTTATTGGTATTTAAGATTAGTTTGTGATGATCAGCAAACTCTTTTAGGTCTTCCAGGGCCAAATTCACATCGGACTCAATCTCTTCCACTTGAGCTCCCGATTTTCATAAAACTATATCGTCCGCAAATATCCCAACTTCACACCTTCTGGTTAGTAACTCATCAATACCAGTCAGATAAATGGCGGAAAGAATAGGACTCGACACCGATCCCTGAGGGACACCCTGGCTTATTTTACAGTTGTCAGAGAGTGTATTATTATATTTAACCCTAATGACTCGTCTCCCTAGGAAGTCGTGGATCCATGCCAGTGCCCTGCCATCGATCCTTCCATATTCATGCAGTTTAATAATTAATTTTTGCTTCCACACTCTGTCAAAAGCCTTTGACGGGTCCAGGAAGACTGCCATAGAATGATTTGTGGGCTTATTGTTTTGTGCATCCCTGATCTTCTGGCACACATAAAGGACCTGGTCTGTGGTGCCATGTCCTCTCCTAAATCCGTACTGGGCCCCATCCAATAGGTCGTTCAAATCGAGAAAGTGTTTTAGCCTAGCCAGAATCATTCTCTCCATTATTTTACAAATGATACTCGTAAGGGCTATAGGTCTATAGCTTTCTGGTCAGCCAGCCTCTTTTCCAGGTTTTTTAATAGGGATTATAATGGCTCTTTTCGAAACCCTTGGAAGTCCCCCATTTCTCCATGATAGGTTAAAGATGTCCAATAAACTCTGCCTTCCTACTGGTCACAGATGCTCAATCATTCGTCCATGCAACCCATCTGGGCCAGGAGATTTAGTCCAATCCATCTGGCACAGGGCCTGCTCCAGCTCCTGCAACGAGAATTCCTTGGTAAAAATGACCTCTTTAGAGTCAGTGGTACGGCAACCGTGGACCACTGCTCTAGCCTTCCTCTGGGTGTACCTACCCGTCTCCGAAAAATCCAGCGAGCCAATCTTTTGGTAATGTGTCGCAAACGCGTTGGCTGCGTCTTTATCGTTGTGGGTCATATAACCGGCAGGGTCCAGAATTGTATTCGTTCTTTCCGACATAGTATCTTCTCTATTCAAACCTTTAGCAATTCTCCATAACCTGGAGTCTGGCGTTTTTGGGTCTAAGTTTCCACACAATTTCTCCCATTTCTTTCTTCGACTTAACGCATATGCTCTTTTAATCTCTGCATTGACTTTATTTAATTGAATTCGTTGTCATTCCGTCATTATCCCAGTACTGTTCCTGGTTGATTCTAGTGTATTCCTCTTTTCCAGCAATGGCCTAAGCGTTAATGAATTGTGCTCAAAGAATGAGACGTATCGTTTAACGAGTCCCCTGGGAATATCCTTTTTGGCGCTCTTTATGATAGTGTTTTTGAATACCAGCCATTTTCCCACAAGTTTATCATGTTTTTTCTCTCCTGTAAATAAGCTTTCGCTGTACAGTCTATAAACATCCCAGTTTGCCTTGGAGAAATTCCAAAATCTCGCTCGATTAACATGGGATTTCTGTTTCCTATTTATCTCTAAAAGTATAAGTCTATGATCACTGCCAATGTTATTTAAAACAGACCAATTACATAAGGGTTGAAGATCTGGGCTGATAATTGAAACGTCTAAAGCCTCAGAAGTATTATAACTATATGAGGAGTGCGTGGGGGATCCATCATTAAGAACGATAAAACCTCCATCGTCGACAAAGTTCACCAGTTCATTTCCTCTTGTATTCTGCATTGCTCATCCCCACATGGGGTGCTTTGCATTTAGATCGCCCAAGATGATAACATTTTCGCCCGTAATATTGTTAAAATTAGCCTGTAGTTGCTTGTTATTCGGGGGGTGGTACACGTTGAAAACTTTAAACGATCTATCTCTCCATACAAATGAAATGCCCTGAATTTCCGTGTCCGTATTTTCATCCGCCTGAATATCAATGGTCCGATATTTAATGTCTCTGATTAGCAAGGCCAAACCACCCCCATCTGCGTCGCTTCTGTCAGTCCTAAAGACACTTTAACCCCTTACCTTAAGTAGAGTTGTTTTCCTTAACTTCGTTTCCTGTAAGGCCACTATCTGTGCAGAAAGTCTTTCAGCTAGATCCAGCAATTGATCAAGCTTAACTCTCGAGGCTTGAGACGATATTCCATTAATATTGCATTACAAAATTTTTAAAGTCTTGTCGACCCTTGGAGACTGTAATATATTTTTCGAGCCAGGCCCTCTGCCTGAACCTGGAACGCGTCCCTGATTTATCTGCGCAACGGACGATGCAGCATCTAGATTTATAACAGGTGTAAAGCTCATGCTTGAGGGTGGTTGTGCAGCTTCTTTTTAAGGAGTACCCAAAGGTAGAAGTCTGACTTGGCTCTTATGCCTACTGACTTTAGCTGGGCATATTGGTCTGGCCTTCACACCTAGAGTGGCCCTGCCAGGAGAAAATCTCCCGATGTACTTCACCCAGACCGCCCAGTGTCACCCCTCCGCCACGTTGAGGCAGCCAGTAGGACTTGAGGGGGGAAAATCTGCATACAGATGCTAACGCTCACCCAGCAGGAGGGGGAAAACTTAGTATGCTCATTCGAGACCTAAGGATTAAAACAATTTCCAGCTTTTCCCTAATTAATTCCGAATTCGGCCTTTTTTACGACCCAACCATTGGGCTATTGATACAGTTTCCAAATGGATTTGGTGATTGCTTATATTGGAGGGTACCGGAAAACGGTCTATGGATCCAATTAAATAAACCAGAAAACTCGCCCATTGTTGATCATTGATTGTGTGTGCCTGAAATCAAATTTCCAATCTTCCCTATCCGAAAAACCTACAAATGTGAAAAAGTGTGATTAGTCTCTAGTTTTCAGTCGTTTGACTTTTCAGTGGTTAATCAATACGGAAACTTCTTTGAGTGAGAAGACTCTAAATGAATTGTTCTGATTGTTGATTTTCATAGTGAAGAGAAGTTATGGCTTGGTTTTATTACATTTTATTACCTTTTAAAGATTAAATACTAACAGCATTGTAACAATGAAGGATTAGACAAATTCTTCAAGACATATATTTAAAATAATACAAGTTATACTTTTCGAAATTTTTGTTATTGTGTATCGTTTGTGCATGTTTTTAAATCATGCTTGAAATCGAGACAAACTGAAATAGGAAGAAAGGTTTATTCTTAATAATTGGTGCGCCTCAAATGAAAGACAACGTATCTGAAATTAAAATTAATACAATATCGTAATTAAAAAGATTGAATCTAAAATTACATGGCGTATCAAATGTTTTAATCGGTAATAAATAAGTCTCGCATGTGAAAGTTACAATTTTCTCACTTTGGATTCATAAACTTGTTTTTATTTGAAGCTGAAAGTCTGAAATATCTTTTGAAGCAGAAAAATATTCAACATCGAATTTCTTCATATACGGCATTAATTTTATTCAAACTATTTCTTGTTTTTACTTTTGTTATGTTTCAGAGTTCCAGTTATTTCCAGATGAATGGATTTTCAAAATACATTCAAAACTGGGTAGAATCTTCGTTCACCTGGATTTATTTATTCTTACAAGTGATATAGAATTCGAAGCATATGCTTTCTGTTTGCCACATTGAGGTTTTAAATCAAAGCGAATAATTTCTCTCCTGGAATGAGGAAGTGGGTGAAAACTTTTATTAAATTTTCCAAGAAAAACATGCTTTGATCGTAAATTTATGTCTGTTCATAGCGAGATGAGCTTAGATTCTCCATTATGTGGCCACGGATTTAAATTTTGAAATCTAAAAAAGTTCCAATTACTCATGCCCGCAGAAAAATTCCTATTATTTACCAAGTTCGAAAACAAGGCGTCGAAAAGAAAGTATTTATTGCATATAGAGACGTGTACACTCTGTCGCAGAGAAGAACCATGCACGTGGGAGAATTCCAGATTGGATCACTTTTATGTTTCTTCGTCTAAAAATGGCGAATCTGAGAAAAAATTATAATTAATGAAATTATTTGAAATTATTCATTTTTGCTGTTGAAATATTTTGCTCCTGCTTTTGAAAACCTCGTCACTAAAATTGAAATATTTCTTTCTTCTTGATGGCAAAGAATTTTCTTTGTTAAATCATAATTGAAAAGCTTTAGTTGAAGCTCTGATTGAAAAGCGCTTTAAGGCTAAACTTATTGTAACATTTTGAGGGAGATTTAGTTGGAAATTAGTAATGACTAAGATTGATTGGTAGGCGTTAAAAATTTATTTCTAAAACGAATGTTAGTGAATGAACTAGTAAATGCCAATAATTTTCGAAAATATTTCAACAAGTTCCCTTATAATATCCACGGCGTTGAAGATCTTACTCTTGAAAGTAGCCTTGAAATTATATATATATATATATATATATAATTGGGCTGCTGCTATATTTTCTAATAATTTCTTTTAATTGTTCCTTTTATTTATTGAAGCATTGGTAGAAAATGAAGGCTTTTTAATAATTTAATCTAAATGATTGAGTTCCCTCCACTTCCTGTTTTTCTTTTCGAATAATAGATGGCGTCAGAGTTTTGGTTGTTTACATTAGAAAATGGGGATTAATAGTTTTTCTTAGAATTAATTCAGGTGGGAAGTTTCTTTAGTTTGTGATTAAAGTGGAGATATTTTAATTCTTTCCAAGGCAAGAGTATGTTTGATTTTTTCCTTCTTTTACTGATATTTTTATGAAGGCATTTCCTACCCGATGGCTAATATATTTTTTAAATCAATCTTGTTGGCAGTATTATGTTTGTATGTTCTTTTAAAAGATTCTTTTTCTGGTTACTTGTTTTGTTTATCTTTTATTGGGAAATTTTGGAGAAGGAAGCTTGTTTAGGCGAAAGTCAAGCTTCTTACAGAAAAAAATCCCAAATAATTTGAACCCATATCGAATATAGTCTATATCCCTTGAAAAAGTGGACCGGAATTGATTCCTTGTTTGTTTAATTCTATGCTCTTTGAGTATATTTCTTGGTTTTTACTTTCTTTGAAAAATTTTGACTTCCTTTGTTTTTTGTATGCGGCGGCATATTGCGCTCTAATTAAACATAGTTTAAATTTTGTAGCGTATGTTTAAATTTATTTTTCAATCTGTTTTAATTCCTAATCTAATTTTATTTCATTATCTTTATGCTCTGTATTAGAAATCTACATGCATTTAAGGAGAATTCAAAGTTAGAATACAGGTTTCCTGGGGAAAAAACAGTGAAAAAAATGTATGTTACCCATCTTAGTTTAGAATATAATTTCGATTGTCTTAAAGTTTACGAATAAACTTTCCGGTTAGTCATCAGAAAGTAAAACGCACATTGAGCGTTATCAGATGCCTTGAATTACGAGATGGCAGGGGGCCAATCCGAATCTTCCCATTAACTGGCTCTCCGTCATCGAAATTGTTCTTGAAAGAATCAGCACGTTCACCATCCTCATGAAAAAAGATATTCCCGCATATTTAAGCATGTTTTCCTTATATACCATGTTAACTACTACTTAAAACATGATGTTCACCATCTCAGGGCTGACCTTGTGAACAGCTCACTTCTACCATTATCTGTGCTTAGGTAACCTACTTTCACTAGACAGCGTGCTTTAGGACGTCTGTTCCTTAATCTCTTCG
>BGPR01002634.1:33188-167898 GCA_013235015.1 Araneus ventricosus
ATACAAGTTAATCAAAAATAACAACTACTGAATGGTAACGGAAGAAAATGGAGTCAAAAAAATCAAATCAAGTCATAAAAAAGGCGTTATAATGGTATTATTAATGGAATTCTTAAATATACAGGTTAGGCAAAATATACCTTTTTCTTTATCGAAATAAGTTTTCTGTCGATTATTTTTCAGAACAATGCTCATAATCTTTAATAACAATCAATGGATTCTCAATTTTCTTTATTAATTATTCCAAACTGTCACAGATCGAAGAATTTCAAATGTGGAATCAAATAATAATTCAACAATATTTTGTTTAAATAAATGCCGTGAGTGACAACAACTTCTATTAAAACTATTTATTCTCGAACTATTTTTGCAGAAAACCATTGTTTCTGAAAATGTCTGTGGAGTTGCTCCTTGTGCATATTAAATGAGGGGATGAATTTAGTTTAGTTAGATTAGCATACCGTTAACAGACAATCCCCGTAATTTTGAATCTAGTCACAAGACGAGTATGCACTTTCCTGTCGTGATACATAGAATACATAACTCACAAGTTTATTGCATGTAGCGAGGGTCTTTGGTAACTTGTGACTTATCTATCATTAGACTACCCTGGGTAAATATTGTATTAAAGAGATTTATAATAAAATTACATTTTAATACGGAACACTTGTTTTATGATTTTATCCCGACGTTTTCACGAAAAATCTATGGTTCGGACCCGAACTGTGCCTTTCTTATGTTTTATTTAGAGTAGCTTTTGATGGCGCCATCTGTTGACAGTATATAGAACTACATTTCACGTATGCTCAGTAAAACATTATTTACTACAAATGCTCTTATTTCCCGTAATATTCAAATTTTTGAATCCAAATTTTAATGCAATGTTTCTTTTACGCATTGTTAACTATTCCGTAAGTTTCGTAGAATATGAAAGAAAACTCTGCATGTTATAATAAAAAAATGCAGAGTTTGAAATTTTCAATTTAATAATAATTTTTACTTATATTCTGATGAATATTTTTATTGTCTCACTTTGCTCCTAGTGATACTCCTCCATCTCTTTAAAATGACACCAGAATCAACCTCCTAGCTAAGCGAGTTTTCACTGAACACTTATTTATAACTTTACATAAAGCTAATTCTTAACAATCACGCGCGTGCGCCTATACTGGTACGAGGAGATCACAGGCAAACAAATGCTATGCGACAAACTCTTATAGATATTATCCATCCGTTGTGGGGTCAACCATTCTTTTCGCATTATTAGTCTCGTAGTTATAAGCGATTCGAATCTGACGGTATTTTGTCACACAAGAAAGTTCGACCGACTATCACTGTAACGAGCGGAAAGACGTTTTCACGTCAAAAAGATCGTATTTTCCCTCTTGTGTTGCTTATCTGCGCTATTAAAATGGGCATGGAGATCGAATATTAATACGTTTAAGTCAATTTTCAAGTCAAATGTCATGAGGGTGCGAAAAAATACCTGAGTGTCAGAAGTAAAGCCACAAATGATGACGGGGAGGAAGGTATAAGGATATATCATGACCCAGGCGCCATTTATCCTGGCTACGCCACTGATGAGGCCTACATTCCAAATGAACCTTAGAGTGAGGGCCAAATGTTTCGAATGAAGAATGTTCCGAATTCTTCAGCCTCAGGTTCCTATGTTGAGACTAATCCACCAAGGTACCGCGGCCCTATGTATGTATATGAGAACTATTGCATTTTCTTGTGTCTGAAAAAATTTCCTTAACTCGAATATTTCGATGTTGTATTTTGCTTTATGCGCCATTTTTCAAATCAAAGTGGATTCTCGTATAACACTCTCCCATATAACGTTAATTCGTATAACGCGACAAAGAAAGTGCTAACAGTACTCAGAGCGATGAACAGTCCCAAAATACGTGTAAGAGGCATTTAACATTTTCATAATTTTAACTTTTTGTTTAGAAAAGCAAATGTATAAATTTGACTGTTTTTAATTTATTCAAAATGATGTTGACAGTGTAAAAAGAGTAATATCTCTTTAGCAATATACTTAGTTATAATGTAGAGAGGTGCTTCAATTTGAATTTGCAACAATTATCTGTCCATGAATTCAGGATATGCGAATTTAATTTAGACCTTGGTTCTAAAAAACACTTTTCGAAGTAGAAAAAAATATTCATATCTCCTTAGAATGAATTTTCTTATTCAAAGCATTTCCTATTATTACTTTTGTTATGTTCGGCATAAGTGCCATCTATTTTGGGATTAACAAATTCTTGAAATGCGCGAAAACAAATTCGCAAAACTGGTTAGAATCTGCGTTCATCTCGATTTGTACGTTCTCCCAAGTGGTATAACACTCGAAGCATATCCTCTCCTTTTCTCACATTAAGGTATTCAATCAAAGTGAATCATTTCTTTGCTGGAATGGGAAAGTAGGTGAACGCATTCATCAAACTTTCCGGCAACACATGCTTCGATCCTAATTTCATATATTCACCTGGCAAGAGGGCCGAGGTTTTCCATCATGTTGTCCGGAGCCTAAGATTTGGGATGTAAAATTTTTCCAATTATTGAATCTGCTCAAAAAAAATCCAAATATTTATTACGTTCGAAAGTGAGGAGCCAAAGAGAAATCAATTTTATGCTGCATACCAGCAAATATTGTCGCATTCAACAACTGTATATGTAAGATAACTTGTTAAATGTTCGTGAAGACGGAATTCCAACAGAATAAAGATGGAAATAATTTACGCCTTTGCGCATTAGAACTTCGACATTTTGAAACCTTGTATGTTATCGATGATGACATACTTTTTTACTATTTTTAGGTAATTGTGAGTTAGATGATCAATTTAATTAAATTTTGATTCCATGTAGGTGGAGGCACCTTTTACTTAAATTAAGAAAATATGATTCCAGGATTCGATTATGTTTCTAATAATGAATTATAAATTAACACATTCTTCGCTCAGGCCTCCTATCATACCTCGTTTCTTCACAGAAACAAGAAGTTTCAACGAAATCAAAATTGTAATAATTTAGCTACAGATCTGGGTCTTTAGAATCTGAAAAATAAGGCAATTTAAAAAGTCAGCTAAACAGAAACAAGTGTGATAAAAATTAATGTAGCTTTTGGTATGTCTGTCAAGACAGGATATATGTCTAGAAAAAATATTGTCTAAGAAAATCTGAGCTGAGTTTACTCTTACATAGCTTGAAACTGATTTTTAAAAATTTTATTTGAAAGTATCATGCCGTTGTTTCTTTCAGATATATGCTACAATTTCTTTTATTTCTTTGCGAATAAATTTTCATGGAATACGGCGGATCTCGGAATCATCTCCCAGTGAAGATATTATCTTTAACACAGGCATAATTAAAAATCAGCCATGCAATTGCCGATTTTAAATTTTCTCATCTACTATTATGACTTCTGGAAAACTGAATTTGAAATAAGTTCTCGAAGACATGTACTTCCTACTCAGTTGTCTTAAAATCAATAAAAGTTTTGATGCCATAAAAAAGAACTACTGAGTTAATTTTATTAATGTTATAAATTTAAAAAAAACGTAAAAACTTGTTAAAAGGGATTTAAAATCCTTATTTTAGACCTTTCAATTTTTTAATATTAGGAAATGTATAATATAAAATCATGCAGCATATAGTTTAAGCATGATGATTAAAATCTTTCATAAAACTGCACGGTAACTGATGTCCTTCCAGTCTCTTAGAGGAAGCCAGGTTCATAGAATGATGTGTTTCTGTTATTCTACTTCAGCAAACCAATTCCTATTTTTTATACAATCATACTATCCATTCTATTTTCCTTTCCTTTCCTGTGTATTATCATGATATATGTATCTGTTTCTCATCTCTAAATGATTCTTTGTATTTTATTATTGTATATAAACGTATTTTGGTGTTTTGTTTCAGTCGTGATTTCTAACTACTCTGTCTGGGTTTATAGATATGGTCTGTTAACACAGAAATGTTCGCCTTATCATTTCCATTTGCAAAAGAACAGTGTGTTTCCTTCTATGGGTAGAAATTGTTTTTGTCTGCCAGTTCATATCTCAATGTTCTTAACTCGAGCATCCAGTTATAGACTTTTTGATATTTAAAGACTTATTGAAGTTAAAGTAAAAATTTATTTAAAGGACAAAAATATTTCTTGGACACGCTTAAATATCTCAGATCTCCATTTCGTTTTCATATGAATGGAAATAGCAATAAATGTCGAAAATAAATCTTGGCTTTTAATTAGGAGCAAAATTAAATTGTAGTTTAAGGTGGATACAGTTAGGATCTTGGCGATTAAGTTTTCAGTTTGAGTGTTGCGAATACCTAAGTTATTATTTGTATTTCATTACTGTTTATAAATTTATTTTGGTGTTTGTTTCACTCGTGACTTCTAATTATTCTGTGTATAATAATGAAGATTGCATGGGATCATAGAATTTGTCGTCACTTTATCATTACAGTGACAAATGTATTTTCTGTTATCAGCAGAAATAATTTTCTTTTCTGCCCAATAAATTCATTTTTCAGCGTTCTTTACTTAATCATAGGATCTCGGCGATTAATTTTTCAGTTTGAAATTACGTTTTCTATAGAAATCTTTAAAAATTAGATACCATAATTCTGTTAAAAATTTTAAGAACATTCCATTAAGCATGAAAACCAGCTCAGTGTTAAGTATCTTTTTCATACTCCATTGGGCTAACATTATATTTAAAGTTTATTATACAACTGGTGCACGCCATTCACTGTAACTGCTGCTTGTCAGATTATTTAGTGACCAGATTGAATTTTAAAATAAAAAAGATTTACCTATATGTGAAAAACATTCGAGATAATTTGTAATCTAGAGACGATACTTGAAGCTACATTCACTTTTTATAGTGAAAGATACTAAATTTAAGACTTCAGTCACTTTCAAAATGTAATTAGACACCGAGATCATTGCTTACCGAATGCGCAAATAAATGAGCCTGACGAACTCCGTAAATAGCTGCTTACGGATCCCAATGTTGCCATAGAATACTCTTACAAAAATCGCCCTATGTGTGCATGGTGGAAACAGTCCGACAAGCAGGGTAATGGAGAATGACGCTTTATTCACAAATACTCAGGAGAACACGAAGCACAGGTAACAGGAGCAATAGATCTTGTACATATTATCAACGGAAATAGACAACAATTCACTAGTAATAACAGTAGTAGCATTTTCGGATTTAGAAACACAAACAGTCAGTTAATCACTAATACTGGCAGTAACATCACTTTCAGTAGCGCTCAGCTCACCGGCTTTCCAGCTCGCACTGCAAATGAAACTCCAAAGCCATTCCCTCCATTCGGTTGCCTCCGTTTGTATACCCTTCCTCGACTGGTCGTGCAGTCACATGGAATTATCTAGTACATTGTGCATATCTCCTCTCCTAATAGCGATATCGATAAAATTATCGCATTTTCGGGAACTGACGATTTGTCGCCAAGTCGCCAAAATGGTCTCCAAGTTTGTTCCCAAGTCGGGGTTCAGGACCGTCGACGGCATTCCTTACCATGTAAAAATTCCATGTAAAAATATCTTCCCAACTATAAGACTAGAAAGGCAAGAAAGCAACATAACATTTTTCTAACAATACGTCAGATATTAGCATTTCATTCTTTGAAATGTTTCATATAAATGCTTTGAGAAACACCATTAAGAAAACAGAAAAACATCTTTAAAATCAAAAACAAGCTTTTATTCATTGAACTAAAGGTATGTTAGAAATAAATGCACAAGTAGAAACTGTTCTGTTTCCAGCAAAGATGCCGTTAGCCGTTACTGGAATAAAAACTATTTCATTCACTAAACAACAGTTAGCATTATATTTCTTCATGATTGCTTACTTCTTGGAATGAACACTTAACTTCTTAATACTTTTCGTAATTGAAAACAAAATAGCTAGGATTGATTTTGCTATAACTTATTTTAAGCAAAGAGCCCATCGAATATATATATTTTAAAATACACTCCTCTAGTCATCTTCTCATTTGTCAAGCTATCGACTTTGAAGAATTGATTTACTTTACATCATAACGGAGGAGAAGCTGTCATTTAGTCATATTCAATGGCTCCGAATTTCTTCCATTCAGCATATTTAATCCTTGCTCACAGCCATAAAAGCCATTTAGTGTCAAACGGCCTTCCTGTGATCCGAAGCGACGCTTTTACGTCTCACAAATGTAGCCCAAAAAATAATCATGCGCTTTCCAGAACCGACAAAACCGCTCATCAACCACAGAAGCGCCGTTATGATGGAGCTCTAATTTCCGACCATTGCACTTTTCGAGGTTATAATTCCTGAGTAAGCTTATTTGAGCGAGAAGGCACAAAATGGTCGGTTCCGGATCTTAATTTTTCGAAGTTAATTTTGTGCGTTATAGCTCGATTTTACTGCCTTTGCTTAATTAAGGCGATGTCCAGTTATCAGATTTTATGAAATCCTTGAGACTTTAGAGTTATTTGGATCCTTGAGATCTATCAATGATGTCATGTCTGTTACTGCTGATCGGACAATTTTCTTCAGAAGTATTGACTTTATTATTAAGTCATGTTTATTTTAAATAATTTATTTCTATATTGCTTTCATTTTTAATGTCAAATTCACATTCTTTAGAATGTAATCTATAATATAAAGCAGAAAATACATGTATCTCTGTCTTTCTGTCCGTCACTCACAAGAACCTCTCCTAATTGATGAACGGTAGCAACATGAAATATGTACATGGCATTCTTGGGTCCCTTTCTAGGTCAACTGGACCATTTTCAACTTTAAGAATTAATTTATTCTTAAGCTTTTTCATTAAATGACAAAAATTAAGCCAATTTTAGACGGTGTTTTGCCAATAACTTTGAAATATTTATCGCTCGAAAATTATTTTTACATCATCTTAAAGAGCAAAAAATAATCCTTTTAATTATAACGATTTAATCGCCGCACAATGTTTCCTCCAATTTTATTGAACATTTCAAATTTCCTTTTAAAAGCAATTTTAGCAATGTTCTCAATTATTATAAAATTAAACTAAAAGCTTTTTTTTCATCAAATCCTTCTCATTCATGTGTTTTTACCTCAGTCCAAGAAATGTCCAAGAAATTCTTTGGACATTGAATACAAGACATACTTTTTCTTCCTCTTTTATTTCGTATCTTATAATATGTCCTCAAATACCCGATGGTGTTAGTTTAATTACTATGCATGTTTCATTTAAATCTCACAAATTTTGGAATTATCC
Source organism: Araneus ventricosus (assembly GCA_013235015.1). Taxonomy (NCBI): domain Eukaryota; kingdom Metazoa; phylum Arthropoda; class Arachnida; order Araneae; family Araneidae; genus Araneus; species Araneus ventricosus. Next base: position 40,467 of record BGPR01002634.1, read on the forward strand.
TAATTAGTGTGCATTGGCGTAGAGACCGGGAAGCAAGAGGGCGTATAGATGACCCGAGCGCCTCTTTTGAGGGCCCCTTGGACTTAAAACATTAATGGATTTATGTCATTTTTAAAAAATAAAATCGATGTTAGAGGGCGTAAAAATAATACAATGCCCCGTGAAGCCACTTACGCTTGCTAAGCAAATGACGACTGGGGCAAATTAAAATTCATATGAACGGGCGCCACTTGCCCTCGGTATGCCTCTGGCAACGTGTAAGGTCATTCGAGGTTAACTGAGTCCCATTCCTACCGAAGGGAGAGAACCTAGGGAGAAAAAGAAGTAATGGTGATTCCGGCCATGGCCATAAACACAAAGTAGAAGGGAATGGTACTTAGGGACACTGCAATAAAAAGTATAATATGAAATAATTACTGCTGTCGTCGTAGAAATGATGGGGAGAAGAAATGGAATTCCAAAGGTTGCTAGACTCATGGAAAGTGGTTCAAAGTGTGGAGACAAAGAGAAGAAAGTAGTTTCGCTGATGACAGAAGGGTCAGAGACACAGAAGAGGGAAAAAGTAAATCAACGAAAGACGTTGCATTGAGAAACTGTTTAATTATCTTTGAAGTGTTATAAATTCCACTACAGAGTTGTAGAGCATCAATGATTTGGAACGAAAAGATAACATGAGTATATTAATGCTAAGAAGAGAACTCGAGAAACACGCATTTGTTTCGCCGAGATTCCCAAAACTGTGTTGTCCGTACCGGCCAACACCTTTGCAGCTGGTAGGGAACTTGAAAAACGTTACGCGTTGTGCAACGTTACCATGGGCCACTTTGAAGTCCAGCAAATTTTCCTTGCCAGGTGAAGTCCGCAAGAAACATGTTTTTGGTGTAATGATGTGGAGATCTGGATGTACATCACCCAGGTTCTTTCACATCAAATAAACTGGTGGAAACATTTTATAACGAAATTATAATGTTCCTGGGACAGCAATACTTGGAGTTTCTACAGGATGTAATACCCGGTTTTGTAGATATTTTGTCTTTGCCTTCAGCCCCTGAATATTGTGTATCAAGGCTGAATGAAAGCACTTTCAGCAAGAAAGATAAATGAACTTTATAATCAGTAAGTACTCCTTTCTTTCACGTTTAGTGACTTCATAGTTTTGGAAACAGCAATTAAACAAATGGAGGTCTACGAGTTTTTTAGTATTAATAAGCACAAGGTAACATTTGGTACTAAATTGATGATGATCTACAACATTGTAACTGACTTTTTCTCCCCATATATTATAGTGTTTTCGAGATACGAACGCTAACTCTGAACGTTGCCGTATCATAGTGTACCGCATAGCCTTTTTATTATACCTAGACAGCACTTTTATGACTATAAATGTCGCTAATCTAAAGTTAAAGGGAGTGAGGGAAGCTCAGAACTTTAGTGAGCACTTTGTACTTCAAAAATATGGAATCAAAAATGTAATCTTAAGAAAACTGATAAATTGTTTGTTTTATTTGAAGTTTTCAGTTTTCTATGCTTACTTATCAGTTCTTAATAAGGCGTAAAATTTAAAGCAAATGTAAGCATCAGAAGAAAGCTTAAAATCAAACAAATTCCTAAAAATAATTTTTTATGATAATTTTGGAATATTTTATTCGATGTAAAACATCAGATTTTCTGTCAGACAACTTATCAACATCTTTATTAATATTCATGTAAAAGTTAAGAAAAAAGAGCAGACTATTTTTATTTAAATTCGTATTTTTTCTTTCAATCATTTATACAAAACCTCCATTTTTAAATTTATTATTATTATTTTAAGAAATGCATATTTAGAACGAGAGAAAAAAAGGAAGTCAGTCAATGTGACAATTAGATAATCAGTCAAAGTAACAGAAGCCATTTCAAATGTATGTGATTCATCCCTTGTTCTTCATCCCAGGCCCATCTGTAAAAATGCTGATTCTCCTCCGTCATTTAAAAATGGTCTTTTGGCATTTATTGTACCAGGGTTAGAACGTGAGAGCGCAGTTTTATGCAAATGGGAACTTTAAAAGTTTTCTGGGATCTATTTGATATTGTTTTTATGATCAGACACAGTTTTGTATTGCTTTTTGAAAACAAAGTGACTAACATCTTGAACATCATTTTGTCAAAATATATGCAAATGATATTTTTTTGTTTGTTTCTTTTTTTCAGGAGCTGTTTCTTTTGCGTTGGTGACTCAGCATCAAGGCCAAATGAAAGCATCATGGTTTCTCAATGTTTAATCAACCCGTGATATTACAGCTAGAAATGAAAATATGTTCCTAAGCAGAAGTTCTTTTTAAGGTATTAAAATTGATATATAGGTCTGTGTTTTCAATATCAAGCCGCAAACAAGTCCCGGTCTGACCGAAGCCGCACGGTTCAAAACGCAATCTCGATAAACACAGCCGCCGACTCAACTTCTAAACCACTAGTCAGCGAGTGTTGGTCTGAGTACAGAACACAAGTCAACAATTTTTTGATAAATATGAGCCAAATAAACGACAAATGCATTTACAACAAGTGGTTAAATATTGTCCTGTTCTTCAATTACGGATAGTAACTGACTTTCAACCATTTTTTCTGCTCCCTTTATACACACTTGGATTTGCATAAGTTTGACCGCATTCCAATTGACCACTTTTCTCATATTTTATTCCATAATTTACATTTGATAACCATGTGTTCCACTGATTCGATATCTTGGCCGCAACGGCACATTGAATCGTTCTTTGGTATTCACCAAAAACACCATACCCAGTGTATATTTGATTTAGAAAGAAGTTACCCATTAATCTTACAAAATTTACATGGCTAAAAAACACTTTGGTCCAAGTCACTTTTTGGGAAGAATCCCATCTTTCTTGCCATTTGATCAGTGTTTGTTTCGTGACATCATTTTTCAGTTGGACGCAGTCGTTCGACGTTTTCAATATAACGGTTCCTTATGTTTTTGTCCTAATACTTAGAAAATTATTTATGTTTCACAGTACTGATTCACACTTTCCCATCCACTAATGGCTCAATTTATCAAAAGGAAATATTGTGCAATGCTAGTTCAGCAACAATTCTGCTGTACCTTTTTTTCAGAATTTGCATGCCTTAGAAACAATCTCGTCCATTTAAATCTTATTTCAAATAATTTTTAAATATTTCTTCTCATTTTTTTCTCATACTTACTAAAAAAAGAACCACCCCAGGCCTGCCTAAACCTGCTCACACACATTCCAAACCGATCAGAAGAGATTTACGCCCTAGGAACGGGGATGTGACGTGGCGTAGTAGTACTGATTCACAATTTGTTTTATAAATTATCACGATAAAAATATTGACAAATAATTTAAAAGCGTATTAATTCGAAATGAATATAAAATGTTTTTAAGCAGATGATAAAAAGTATTGGCTAAAATTCTATTAAACAGAAAAACAATGCCCGAAATATATGTTTAAACCAACTTGAAGTCTCTACGCAAATGTATGAAATTGAAATTAATTAGCAATTATAAGCAGTTGGTGGTAGGAAAGTAGTTGTGAAAAATTCAGGATTAAATGTTTCATCGTTGAAATAGATTCACTAGTTATTTCAGTACTTTGTTAAAACGTATATTGCAGACATTATCTGCAAGTGTTTAGTTAACAATATTTTAAGATCAAATTATTATCAAAGAAGTTTTTAAAAATTCATGAGTTCGACACAGTTTTATAAACATGAATTATGGGACTAGATTTTATATAAAATAGGAATACCTGAGATAAAGTGTTATAAATGTTTTTGTAAAAAGATCCATTTTTGCATAGTTTAATTAATTCTCTTTCGATATATTAAATGTACTAATAACAACAGGCAATAGACATAGAGATTACCAGAGAACTGCTTGATTTCGAAACAACTGCGCGTTCTAACGATATTTTATTCTCGATTTAATTCCATCATTTTGAAAGATAAAAAAAATAACATGAAAATATTTTTATCACATAAAAAATGAAAGAAAATATGAAACATTTTAATCAATTAAGACATCCCTGAATAAGAAATTATCTTGAATAATATTACGGCTCTTTTTACGCCCTTTATTGAATATCTACATTTACACACACCTTGTGATAATCAAATCTATATCTCTGGTACGCGATAAAAACTAATGCTAGTATTATTCATTAAGTTGCTTTTATTGAAAGTTTTAATTACACAATGATACTAATTATTGCCTCTTTTCATTATGCATTCATTTTTATTTACTTTTCACCCCCATACAATAAATTCGATGTGAAGCCTTTTTGCAAGGAGCAATCCATTAAATTTTAAAAGAGGAATGTTATTTTAACGTTGGCGCATTGTAATCTGCTTATTACCTTTAATGAACCAAATTAGAAGAGAATGCTTTTAGTTTTAAACTGTCCTTACATGATTATAGTCCTCTTTTAACTTATTTCTTCGGAATGACTGCAATTAACCAAAATTTTTTCATAATTGAGAATGAACAATTTGGAACGAGGTGTTATGAAAAACTGAATTGCTTTCTACGTAATTGTTCGCAATTTTTTTAAAAGACCAGCGGAAGGAAAAACACTAATGAGAAAAGTATTAATTAAGGAAGGAAATACGCTGAGATGACCTATATTTTCCTAATGCCTCAAGAATGTTTAAAATCCTCGAAATTTAGAGAGCCCCAAGGGATATTATAGAAGAGTAAACGGCACTTTTGAAATAAAAAGTTTGCGATAGTAAATTTAAAAAAAAATTGTCATCAATTTCTTCAAGTTTTAATAAATTACACAAGTCTGCGATGAAAAAATTGTCGGCAAAGAAAGTGGTGTTTCTTATAGTTTTTTGGATGCTGATTGCTGGAAAAATTGGTGGATTAAACTACCAAACAAGAAAGAAGAAACTATTTCAATCCGGAATATTCATCTGAGTCGATAAATTGCTTATTAAAAACAATATTAAAGACAGAGGAAGCCAGTTAGAACCGGATACCTCTCCTGCTTGCCAAAAAAGTGTTACTTCTACCGCTTCACATAAAATTAGGTCTTATGAAACAATTTGTCAAGGCTTTACCAAAAGAAGGTGAATGCTTCAAATACCTTTGTGACCAGTTCCCGGATTTATCCGAAGCAAAACTGAAGGAAGCTGTGTTTGCAGGATCAGATATCAGGAAAATCATGAAAGTTGAAAATTTTGAGACTGAAATGGAAACAAACGAAAGAAAAGCCTAGGGAGCTTTCAATTAGCTATTATTATTTATTACTAGCTATCTTGGAAACAAAAAGGATACAAACTACAAATCTATTGTAGAAGAGATAATAAAAAATTTCAAGATTTTAGGCTGTAGTAGAGCTTAAAAGTTCATTTTCTCGATTCGCACCTGGTCTATTTTCCTGAAAATCTAGATGCAGTTAGTGAGGAACAAGGTGAAAGATTTCACCAAGATATAAAGGAAATGGAGAGGCGATATCAAGGAAAATGGAATGTCAGCATGATAGACGATTACTGCTGGATGCTACAAAGAGCCAATCCCTGCAAAGTTTACAAGAGGGAAAGTGGCAAAAGAACTTTTGAGGTAAAGAAAAAACATTACTATAAGAACTTGTAACTTTCTACCTATTCTTAACAATTACTTTAACTAGGATATAAATGTAATTTATATGGATTTATGAATTAATGAAATTTAAATGAAATTCAAAATTTCGCGATTTCGACTGTTTCCTTCAAAATATGCAATCACTTTGCAAAAATTACTTATGTGATAGAAATAAATGGATTTCATTTTTAGAATCAGCACAAAAAATAACATAAAAATCAATCATCACAATTAAAACAATTTTCAAAAAGTATTTTTTTGCAGGCCTGTGTTATTATAAAACGCACTTATGTGGGTCTTTCTTAGATTTTAATATTTTAGGTGGGAATGGCGGAATTTAATTCTCGCGCATATAATTTTGCAAAGACAATTGTAATAAATTTATGAATTCATTAAATAGAGTGAGTGCAGGATTATCAATTTCTTTTACAATAAATCAGAGATTTTTTCTGCCAATTCAAATGCAAAGGTGGTTGTTGCCTGCAGAAAGTTTCTATTTTTTATTTATTTGAATTCTTGCTATTTTCGTTTTAAATTAATTGCGAATGTTTAATTGTTCGTATTCTTTCATTAAAACAAATTCTACCTAATGAAAGATTCTACCTTCGAGAAATGATCCAGAAAAAGCTATATATTTCATAATTTCCCTTCGTATATTATTGAAAGGAAGTGAAAAGCTTTCTAAAAATTTGTCTTTGTTTAAGTGGTTTTATTTCAGAAAATTCAATTATTCGTTAAAAACCTATTACTGAACAAAATATAGGTGAAGATTTAAATAGGCAATTCAAAAATTCGATCTGAACATATTTTACAAATATATGAAATTAATATTGCAACTTACAATAACAAATAATTGAAAATTATTATTTTATTGTTAATATTGTTTAACAAATAAATGAAACGTAATATTGTAAGAATTAAATATGTAGAAAAGGATATGAGTATATGCTTTTTAATGAAATAAATATTTCTTTGAAATTAACTACACAGAAGGTAAATATCCTTTTAATGAATGCTTGAAATTAATATTACGGAAAGCAAATATCCTTTTAATGAAAGCTTGAAATTAATATTACGGGAAGTAAATATCCTTTTAATGAATGCTTCGACGAGACGGAAAACGAATAAGATTTTTATTTTCTTTGGATATGGCATAAATTTGTTCTAAGTAAAACTTCAGGAAACATTCTTAAGGGAGGAAAATCCAAATTAAAAAAATTCTAGAATTTCAAAAATCAGAATATTTGGAAACGGTTCGACATTCAAGTTAAAATGATGGTTATTTTCTTTCATAAGAGTTTAATTTTATATATCCTTATTAATTAGATAAATTTATGGAAATAATTAAAAATCAATCAAAATTTATATCAGTTTCAGTTTTTAAAAAACAGGCACGCAGATATTTTAAAACATTTTGAAATTTCAGAGGTCTAATAAAAAAATCAAACAATAAAATAAACCAATATTAAAATTTTATCATCTGTAAGTGTGATGAGATTAGTTATCTGGAATGACGTATAACTAAAGTGTATTTTTAGCTTTATTTGAATGGCTGAGAATATTTTGAAACAAAAATGTGATATATTAAATAAATTTACTACCAAATGCTTAAATAAATGTTTTAACGCTTAACCACGACAACAATAAGCGTTTTTATCGCTTTAACTATTAAAGTACCCGAAGTTGCCCAGTCGTATTCAGGTCAAAATCTTTTGAAAGAAAAAAAATTATAAATAACATAATGCTCAGTAATATTACTCAATTTTCATATCAAATTCTTAATAAATTAATAGCTTAAAAATAAATTAATAGCTTAAATTAAAAGCTTCTTGCATTTATCATGAATCATAATATAGAGTATTAGATTTATTTCTTGCATTGTTAGCTCATTTTTTGTGGGGAATCTTATTATTTCAAAAACACAGGACAAAACCTTCATGCTAATTGGTCCTTGTTATAAATGTTTTCCTATAACTTACCTTCATCCAAGCCAGAAGAATGCGATATATGGCCCATTTCTCAATATAATATTTTGTTGTTGTTGAAGAAGAATAGGGCAATAATTTTTCAACTAAAATTTCAACAATTAAAGTGTCTAAATCAGCTTATGAATCCTGCTTCGACAAAGTTGCTCCATCCGTTCTAGATAAACATTCCTTCATGTCTTATAGGTAGTTATCATCCTATTGACTAAAAGCGATTTAACCCCTCCATATTTTTTTTTTGCTCACCGTTATTGAAACCTACAAATTAAGTTTCATTTCGGTCCAGTTTTATTTATATTTCGGAGAGATTTCCCCAACCTACACTTAAGGACTGGATTAGGGCATATTTACCCCAACAGTATTTAAGGTCGGTTAATGAAGAACATACTTACCAAGTTGTATCGAAATCGCTCCAGCGGTATCGAGTCTCGCGTTAATCGGCCTATGTCTTTGCTCCAACCTACCTGAGATTTTTGATGAGTATTTATTTACCCTTAACTTTCTTTTATTTTGCCTATGAGGAACATGTGTATCAAGTTTCATCAAATTCATCCAGTCGTATCAAAGTTGCTGAATGCATTTAAACAACTTTGTCTCACCCTAATCTCAGAGATTAGGTTGGCGTTTATTTGCCCCTACATCACTTTTTGTTGGCTAAGTAGAAGTATATGTTCGATAATTCATCAAAATAGCCCTAGGCATATCCAACAGCATGCCAATCGTCTCAAGGGTTTACATGTATTTTGAAGATTTTGCCCCCCCCACTACTCTGAAGAAATTGGATTAGCGTTTATTTATCCATATACCACGTTTAGTAAGCCTGTGAGAAACATACGTACCCTGTGTCGTCAAAATTGCCCCACTCGTATCAATTTTTATGTCAATCGGCCCATTTGTTGCATGTATTTAAAGGACACCATCCAACCCTCACAGATTGGGTTATCGTTTATTTACTCATAGAGTAATTTTAATCAACCACGGAGAAACATATGTAACGAATTTTATCAAAATCACCCCAACCATATCCAACAGCATATCAATCATCCCAAGAGTTCATATGTATTTTGAAGATTTTTCCTTTATTTACTCATACGCTACTCTTAGTCAGCCTATGAGGAATATATGTGTCCAGATCATCAAAATTGTGCCATCTATATCAAACTGTCATGCCAATCTGCCCGTTTATTCAATGTATTTTAAAGACTTTGCCCACTCTATCCTGACGTATTGTATTAGCGTTTATTTACCCCAATAGTATTTTTACTTAGCTAATTAGAAGTGTGTGAACCAAATTTCATCAAAATTGCCCTAGCCGCCGAAATCGTCAGTCAGTCGGCCTATCAGTAACATTTTGTAAAATTTACCCCACCATACCTGGAGGGCTTTGTTAGGGCTTATTTACCTCTACAGTACTTGAATTCATATAGTGATGAACATGTGTGCCAAGTTTCATCGAAATCGCCAATCTTTTCAGTCGGCTTATTTTTTGCATGTATTTCGGAGACTTTGCCCCGACCAGCCCCGAAGGACAGGACTATGTCTTATTTGCCCCTGCAGCACTTCAAGCCGGATAATGAGGATCTTGTGTACCAAGTTCCATCAAAATTGGATTATCCATTCGGAAATGATGTTGGAACAAACATATGTACATACATACGTTGAAATTTATATTGTTACGAAATTCGTTCAGTGTGTGTACGGTGAAAACAGTCCAACAAGCAGGATAACGTAGAACGACACTTTATCCTCGAATATTCCGGGAAATATGAAGCGCAGGTAACAGGGAAAAAAATACTAGCGCAAATCATAAACACAAGCAGACAGCATGTCATTTACAATAACAATAATAGCACGAAACAATAGCGCTCAGCATATAACAGCTGACCAACTCTCAAAGCTAACAAGTCTCCAAAGAGATACTTCGAACTCCGAAGCCGTTCAAAGACGATAAACACACTGCTCTGTGAACCGAGAACGGGCTATTTATAGTCTCCCCGACAGACCGTGACGTCACATGGAATAATCTTGATAAATCCAGATCTCGGCCCCTAAAAGAGATATAAGGAAAATTTCAGGACTTTTGAGATCCCACATTTGGTAGCCAAATTTGTTGTCAAGCTTGTCTCCAAGGTCGGGGGTCGATGGCCATATTCTCCCGGCATTCCCATACATACCCCTGTAAAACTTTCTTCCCAACAATAAGATTAACATTGCTGGGAAGCGACATTCCATGTTCGTAACAATATATATATATATTGTGTTCCAGCAGCTATTTATTTCTAGAAACTATTCTGAAAGAACGAAAATATTAGTTCATTTCAATTTGTATATTATCCCAGATGATATTAGCACTCGAACTATTTCCGTTGCTTTTGTCGAATTAGCATTTTCATTGCATTTTGAACATTATTTTTGCTGCATTAACATTTGAAGTGGTATCTTTGTCAGAGTAGAGAAGTAGTTGAAAATTTGCAATAAATGTTTTCACGGAAAAAAAATTGCAATAAAGATTTTTCACAAAAGTCTATTTCGAATCAGAAAGTCATGTTCTACTCCTGGAAAAAAGGACCGGAGTTCTCAATCATATATTTGAAATTCGGGATAAAGTCATCATCAATTTTCGGAATACTACTGAAAATTCAAAACATTAATGAAGTTTGAAGACAAATAATCAAAAAAATTATTGTAAATAATTTCATTTCCAAAGAATGTCCATGGAAGAATTTTCCGCTAAGGAGGGCATTACAATCATCTTATTTCGTCTAGAAATGTGATGCGGTTATATTTGCAATCAATATCTGGATATACAATTAATTTCTTTATGGGTTAATTTCTTTATGGAATTATACTTGAAACTACAATTCATTAGAAATGTCAACAAAAATCTGCTGAGTAGTTTCGGCATAAATTATTAAGCAGAATCTGAAGACAGGAAACATTTAAAATATTGCAAATTTAAAAATCAGTCCCAAAAAAGTGAATACAACCATGCAGTCTATCTCAAATGTCCTCGCTGTTACGGAAATGGAAATCGTTGACATCCTAATATTTATTAAGTTTAATGGTATTACGAATAACATTTCCGCTTAATCATTGAAAAGAGAAAAGTCAAAAGTTACAAAATGGCAGCTGGCCAATTCGATTCCGTCCATTAACAGGGATTCCTTCAGCAAAGTTGTTTTTCAGAGTCAGAAAATTCGCCGGCCTCATGAAAAAGCTATTCCAGCATACTTAATCATGCTTTTCCCAGGTACCAGGGTTTAAATATTACTTAAAACACAGTGCTGGACCCATTTGTAGGCTATTCTTTTCAACAGCTCATTCCACCATGATCGGTACTTCGATAACCTACTTTCACTAGCCAATGCCCTTTAGGACGTCTGTTCCTTCACACTTTTGTATTGGCGCTGTTTAGGAATAAATGAAATAAACACACACTAATAAAAATACAACTGAATGGGGTCGGAAAAAAATGTATGCTTCGAAAAAATGGCTTTTTTAATGGAATTCTCATATCAATTGATTAAACAAAAGTAGCACTTCTGCTTTTTTTTAAAAGAAAGCAGTTGTCTGACTGTTGTTATTCTGCATAAAGAGAGTATATTTACTTCCCATGAATAGATTTGGTTTATAACGTTTTTATTACCCAGATAGCAAAGAAAGCTTGTCTAAAAGATGTCGGAAACTTTGTTTTCGACAAGGGTAAGTGGTTGTCACAAAGGTTTCCATGACAAGCGTTGAACCTTTCGGCAAAAAGTAGCGGAAAGGTTCGCTAGTTAACAAGAAACAAGGCTTTCTGTTAGGTTTTTGGTAAGATTTCCCCAAGCTTTTATTGCAAGCTTGTTTCAGGCTTTCCTCAAGCTTGTTTCAGGCCTTTCAAAATGTTGTTAAGAGCCCTCCTTCGATGAACAAAATAGAACCTCCCTTCCCCCCTCCGAAGCCGTACTCCTAAAGAGGGGTCCAACCCTCCTTTTTTCAGCCCTCTTGAAAACCGTACTCCTACAGAGGGGTCCAGCCTCTTGTTTTATCCCGCTTCTTCTGACGTCATCTTAGAGTTATCAGGAATGCCAATTAATTAGATCAATTAAGAATCTTAATTAATCAAAGCTTAATTATTGATTTCAAATAATTTGATTAATCTAATTTTTAATTGAACATACTTGTACGATTTCGTTGTAGATGGTGACAAAACATAAAATTCCCCCAAGCCAAGGATCGAACCCGCGTTCATAGAGTTGGAAGGTAAGCGCACTACCACTATACCGGGCGGGGCTACACCCGATGGGACAGGTGGTTCATGAAAAGCTTTCCTACGTCAATTTTGCGGCAATGGTTTCGGAAACGGTTTGCGCGGAAATGCTTTCGTGGACAGCCTATGGAAAGTGAAATGGCAAGCTTTCCGCAACCCTCTTTGCTATCTGGGTACTAATACATGCAAATAGTCCAACATCAAAGAATTTCAAATATTAAATGAAATAGCGCCGGATGTATTTTAATTTTAATGACACGAAGATCGTATTGCTAAGTGGACTGGTTGAATTAAACTCTTTAAGCTTCGGATATCAAATGCGGCAGCTCATCTGTAGGGAGTGTCTTAAAATTGTCTATTTACGTGTTGAGCTCTAAAAGAAAAATACGGAGAATATAATTTTGCTTTCCCACCTGAATTTTCTACTGATAGTCATTGTGCTAATTTTGATTGAAAGAAGTTGCTTGATAGTTCTCTTTGTGCAAAAAGTACGAAAACTTTACTTCTTACAATCGGTTAAGTTCTTTGAGTAAGTCTACAGAAAATAAAGCTCGATATGTTATTTTTAACCAATAAAATTAAAGAATACAATTTTTTTTATTATTTCTAATCCTTTTTTATATTGATTAATTCCCCATTTGTGAAATGAGGATGGGATTAAGAATGAAATTACTTTCTTAATTAACATGCCTAACAAAATGTTTAAATCTTTTTCTATCTTCCATGAAGTGTAATAGCTCAGTTTCATTGCAATAACATAATAAATATATATTATCTTTTTCTGTTGCACAGTACAATTATAAAATATGATCTTGAAATTAGCAGCCATTTTGTTCATTAATCGATAAGTTTTATTTCTTGAATGTCATTTAGCTCTAAATCAGTGTTTTAAAAAAATTGATGGGAACTTTAAAATCATCGAAAAGTATTCTCACTGGCACTTTTAACTCTATTAAAAATTAAAATTCATCATAAACTTTATAAAACACTACAGTATAATTGCAATAATTACCAAAATATTATGCGTAGCCTTCAACTAATATTAAAAGTTACACTGCAAGATCAGGAAAAACTAGTAAACTTGTAAGCAGTCAATATCCTAAAAAAGAAATGGTGGTGACGAAAGCGATACATTTTGGTCTTTTTCACAAGAAAAATTTGATAGTAATTAACACCTCTATAACATAAAATGTTATGGGATTCTTTTTAACCTTCTTTTAGCATTCAAACTGTTCGTTCCTGTAAAATAAGTGAAAATTTAATATTTTCACTCATTTTGAAGATGAAGGTTTTATTGTCTCGTTTTGAAGAGTAATGAAATTCTTTAGCCCCTTAATTTTTTTATTTTCTCTACTCTCTAATTTAGTGTGGCCATAATTCCCAAGCATTGATACGCGACATTTAAGTGTTAAATAAATAAACATAAAAAAGTGAGTAGGTTTATTTCACTACTAATCTAGTAATTTTACTAATGGGGATAAAAAGTCAATAATTTTAAGCAATCTGGTAAAATAAACACGTAAAATAATAAAAAAATAACGCGAGGCTAATCCTTTTTAGACCAATTATATTTTTAAATTTATTTTACTTTCTTAATATATCATTTTCTTTTCCCACATAATTATAAAATTGGACTCAAGTCATTTTAAAATTATAATGACGCAGACTGTAGGGAGAAAAGGGGAGAAAAATTGAACGAATAGTAATAAGACGCTGAGAAGTGACAGACGGCGACAGTCCCGAATATACGGGACGTTTGGCACCCCTAGTCTAATTAGATGGCACTTTCTATTTTGGGAATGTGTTGTCGTATTGATTCAATTACGAGTCCATAGAACACTAGAGGTGTTAATGAATTACTCTTCAATTTTTGCATCGAATTATAACATCAACGAATGACAATTTCAAACTATAAGTGTAAAAATGCCATAATTCGATGCACGAATAAGCTCGGGATAAGCAGTTAAGTGGTTAAAAAGGTTTCTTCTATTGCTGAAAGCTTGTATAATGCAACTGTATTCTATAGAGGGAGGACTTTGCTTACATTCAAATTGAATCTTGAGAAGAAAGGTTTCTCACTATATACAATAGCCACGTTACTTGAGTTGAATGAGAAAGTGCAGTTTATGCAGAAAGAAAGAGCTTTTTATAGTCCAAACTTTCTGTTTGGTATTATCTTTGCTTTCATTGTGAAAGTGATGGAATCTTGAGACAGAGAAATAATTGATGAACTTTGTAAACAACTTGATATCCCTAAAGAACATGTCTGTTTCAAATATATCATTCATCCAGACACTTTCAATTCAATGCTTTTGTTAAACAACATTTTGAAATCACTAGTTCTGAAGGCGACACAGATCAAGTCCCTGTGTTTCCCAACGATATTCAAGTATATAAACGCAACGATATTTAAGGGAACATACGATTGTTAAACCTCGAAAAAAAGGGGGGGGGACTGTCAAATTCGATACATTATATCTCTGAAACAATGCAATTCACAAACTCATTTTTTTCTAGAAAAATATCTATTTTTTTCTCTTATAGTACACACGTTTTCAAACCTTTATATTTGTATATATTTTTTTGAAAGAGTAATAAATATGGGTATAATTTTTGGACAAAAATGAGACAGTCACCTTGCGAGCATGATTACGGATAAAATATTATCTAACCATAATATTTTGGGTATCTAAGTAAATAAAGCCGTCTATTTTAGAAATTGAACCACAATTTATTAACATTTAAATTTAATTTTTATTTTATATATCAATTTAATATAAAAATGTTAAAAATTGTTAAAATTTCAACTTTTCTAACCCCCCAGTAACTTTCTTTGGAGGACATATGTACAAAAATATAGATAAATTTGTAGAACATGGCACACAATACATATTCAGTAAATTTTTATGTAAAAGTATTCAATAGTACTTGAGATAGCGTGCGCGCAATATAAAAACACATTTTGATATAAAGCGCTTTAAAGTTATAGCCATATTCAGTGTTAACGCTGAATAGCCGATATATTTCCCTCCATAACTATCATAATTATGGGAAATTTTAACTCGGATAAATTTAAATTGTTGAGAAAAGACAGGTAAATAATATATATTATTTTCATAAAATCTAAAACTTTCGAGGAATAACTGTTGTATGTCCCCTTAAATGAAAGAAACAGCCATTATATCTGTTGTTCCGCCGTTGTAGATATGCCATTATGCTTTATAAGTATTGAAAAGGATTTCTTTGTGAGTAAATGAAGTTTTTCCTGTTCAAAAAGCGTTGTACAGCTTGCATTAATTTATTTTTTAATAAATTCAGGTTATGCAGATGATCTTGAGCGTTTCTTCTGATTCCTACTTTTTGCTTCTGAAAAGCATTTATATTATATTTCAAACGGATTAACATTTTACATTTGATAGAATAAAATTTATCGGTTTTTAAAGACCAATTAGAAGAAGACGTAAAGCTACCTGGATCTAAAATTTAAAAATGAATGAAAAAAGCACCGAAAATTTTCTAAATTATTTAGTCGTGACTCAAATTTTCCTATTGTGATTTTTATGCGCAATAGTTTATATGCTTAGAGCTTTTAATGTAACGTTATATTCGTATGCTATTTATTAATCTTAGCATATAACTCTTTATACTATAAAATGTTATACTTGTCTTTATTCTGGAATAAATGTATGATTAAAATAAGTTTTATAACGCTCATCTGGTTAATCTGATTTAATAATGCTAAATTGGTTGCACATTGCAATGGTGAAATTTCGAGAATAAATTTTAAAAAGAATAATTGGGAAAATTTTGATTTATTAATTGTTTTATTACAAGCTTCTTTTATAACATGCATTTTCATTCATGCTCAGTTTTAAGCAAAATTTGTAAATAAAGCATGTTTACGATCACAGCTCCATCAACCTGTCTAATTCCTAACGTGAATTACAATAAGGGTTTGATTCTTATTATACATAAACATATAATGTCACATAACTAAATTTCTTTTGAAAGACATATAAAACTGAATTGAAGGATATAAGAAAACTGAACTGAGAAAAAAATAATGCTATTGATTGTCAAACATGTCTTTAAATTCTTTTTTTCAGCTGTTATAGGAAAAATAATTTAGCATCCCAGCTTCATGCTTCCACACTTTATATAATGAATTATTTGGACTAATTTTACTAATATTGTTTCTGGAACAAATGATTTCATTGACTGTATTACATTTAAAACACTTCCATGGTTCAACTTTCCATTTCCACGACCAACAACTTTTAGAAATTAATTAACTGCACATAGTAGTTGAAGATGGATAGTCTTTCAGAAATATTCATTGGCTCTGTATCCCCGTTCTACATATATTTAATGCGCGCATGTAGCAATAAAAGTCATTTGTGGTTGAACGTCTTTCCTGTGACCCAGAACGACTCTTCCGTTAAGCAAAGTACCTTAAGAAAATACCACGTGCTTTCGCAATCCGATGCAACCGCTCAACACTCACTGAAGCACGGTTACGATGGCAAGCTAATTTTCGACCATTATGGTTTTCAAAGTTTTAATTTGTATAGAAGCTTATTTATGCCAGACTGTACAAAACGGCCTCATCAGAGTCTTAATTTTCCAGAAGTACTTTGGGAAATTATGGCTGGGTTTACTGTCTTTGGCTTAATCAAACGATATCCAGAATGTTTAATTTCTGGAAATGCATGAAGTCAGTCTTTACTCTTGAACAAAAGAACGTGACTGGATGCTATTTGCGGAGAAGTCTGCGAATTCTGCCAAGAAATAGATATAAAATTAGTGAATTGATCCTTTCATTAAACTGTTTTGTTGCGTGCAGCTTTTGCATTTTATTAAACATTTTTTTTATTTCTCGATATATGAAGCATTTTGATTTTATCGAGACATGACAACGTTGTTTTGAAAATGTCCCAAACTGTTGGTTAATTTATATGAATTACATTAGATGCAATTCTTTATAGCGTAAGGTTGATATTTAATTGAAAGGAAACCGTGAAAAAACAGTCGTATCTCCATTTGTTTATCGAATATATTTCTACTGATATTTTGTCATTACTGTCCTTCAAATACTGTTTCAAATTATCCAGATCAGGAGCATTGGCGGTCCTGTTTTACAGATTCCGAAAAGTATTGTTAAGTAAAAATGCGAAAAATTTAAATTAACTTAGTACCTCAATGTTATAAAAATACATTTATAATGCATTTTCACTATTTAACAAACATTAACGAAGCAAAAAAATTATTAAACATTAAATTGTGCTCCATTCCATTATTTAATGAAGTTACTAACATTTTTGGTCTTTCAACATTTTGAAAAATGTTCGCTAAATTTTGGCTGAGGGAAAGGAGGCTTAATTCCTGGAAATAGCTGTATTAGGTTCTTCTTTGATTATAAGTGAAATTTCAGTAGCATCATTAAGACGCTTTAATGGAAACCTTGGCTGTTTTTCATACGTAACTGTTAGATTAGGGTATAAAGAAAGTATATGATATTTTCCAATAAAATAAATTTCAAAAGAATTATTCTGAATATTTTTTGGAAAATACTTCCAAAATAGCATACCATAATTATCAAAATAAGTTGAATTTGTAATTGAGCAAAGAAATTTTTATTGCACATGCCATATAAATTCTTCTTTATTAATATCCATTTAAAAATGTGGAAAATATTATATGTGTTTTTCATACAGCGTTTCACAATAAATATCGTCAATAATTTATTCGTCATTTTTATTAATATCGCCTGCTAGGAGAGAACTAAAAAATTAAAAATAAAAATTTAAAAAATAGCAATCATGGTCAATAGAAAGTTTCAATAGTCCTTTAAGTGTGCGTATTTTGTCCCTCGCTCTTATTGACGTGCCAGCCTCTGACCTTGTTGATTCTCCTCCTTTTTTCAATTAATTGACTGGAGGCATTTATTATACCCTATTTTAAACTTCAGCGCTCAATGTTATGCAAATGGTAACTTTAATGACTTAGAGCCATTCGAATATTTTTTTTATGATCAGGTACATTTTCTTTCGCTCTTTTGTTTAAATTTTTCATTTTTTATCATTGTTATTTATAGAACAATCTTACCACCGCCACAAATATGATTGGTTTAAAATTTATTCACATCATGAATCATTTAGATTCTTTTGTTTGTTAGAATTTCTGCCTCCTCAGAGACATTTTTCTCCATATTAAGTATGCTGTAATGATTTTTTAATTTCAGCATAACGTGCGCTTTTAAAATTCCATTGACCTGTGACCTTAATATCCGCGATGGAGTACCCCAGATGATTCAAGAAACTGCTTATTATTGTAAAATCTTTCTTTTCGCTACTTTAGAATTCTTATATGATACAACACAGCAAGATTAACTTCTTAATGATTAATAAATTAATACGCTGTCAGAGAGTTTATTCAAAAATTATTCTTTGTGAATTAATTTATTTGAAATGTCAATCCATTTCTTCAGGCTAAAATTACGGATTAGTAAATATTGAGATCAGAATCTGAAAATTGAAATTCTCATATACAAATGAACCTGAAGTTAAGTACACGTATTTTAAGTATTTCAAAAGTAAATGAATTTATCTCCAGTAAAGAAGAAGCCTACATGCATTTAAACACAGCCTTTTCTAATTTCGTGAGTTCCAGAATTGAATCTATTACGACTAGAATTCACAGGTTTCTATTGAACTCTTGATATGATCGTCGCCACAGCCGTGAATCATGGACATCCGAATCTATTCATTAGCGGGGCATCCGTCAGCAAATTAAAATTCGTCACAATTGTAGGCTCGATGAAAGAACTGTTCTCGCATGCTAGACTTGGAATAACTACTATATAAAATACTATGTTAAACGTTTGTGGGCGAGCAATATCTATAGCTCCTAATTATTACTTTATTGAATTAGAAATAGTCAATTTCTTAATAATATTTTAATTAACGGGAAAATAATACTTTTATTTCAACCTCTCATTCTATGAAAAACTCAATTGGCGTATTTGACAAATAATAAGTCTTAAACAAAGTACCTAATTAAAAATTTTGTCTCGTAACACTTCCGAGTCATTGTCAAATATGTAAAACTAGCAACTTTCAGGAATTAATTAATTTCACGTCATAATGGAGGAGATGTCGTCATTCAAAAATTTTTAGTGGCTCGATTTTCCGCCCTTTTAATATATCCAAGCGCTCACAGGGCAATAAAAGCCATTTGGTGTCAAACGGCTTTCCTGTGATACGAAATGGTGAGCTTTAAGAAAATACCAATGCTTTTTGGAGCCAACAGAACCGCCTTCCGTCAAACATGTACAGTTACGATGGCGGGATAATTTCCGAGCTTTCTTAATTTTGGCGGAAGCTTATTTAAGCAAGAAGACACAAAACGGTTTCTTCCGTTTATGTATGTGTGTGTAAGTAACATGGAAATTTATGGTATGATTTTACTGCCTTTTGCTTATTTAAAGCGACATCTAAAGCGCTTATTTTATTGAAATCCTTCAGATCAATCTTTGCCTTGGGACGAATATACGCAATTATCATACAAATCGTGACGAATTGGAGTATTTTGTCAGTAAATGGATGCAAAATTATTTAATGGATGTCTGTTTAGCGTTTTAAATGTCTTTTTAGTGTCTTTTTCGTAGTTTCATCTGATATTTATAGTTTCATATGCAAATATCTAGACAGGAAATTGGAAGTACATTTAACAAATATGAAATAAAAAAATATATGATATATAAAAATGTTTTATTTCAGATATGATTTCCTTGACAAAGATGATTGAATTAAAATAATGTGCACGTTATTAGTCTGAAAGAAAATTGCTGAAACACTATTGAAATCTGTAGTATCTTGTAAGGAAACAGTCTGATGTGTTATCCAACTAAAAATCCAAGATTTCAACAAAACCCACAGACCATTTTATTGAGATGACACTCAATGTCTGCAAATATCTTATAACCGATTAATATATTAAATTCACAGCCAAATTTTAAAGACGTATAAAGGATACAGAACTCAGAAACTTCATTCTGATATTTAATTCAAATACTTATATTGGACAAAATTCAAATAAACTATTTTATATAAATTTCTCATTAGAACTGAACATGAATATGTTATTTTAATTTTAAAAAATTAGATGTATCTTAATATTTATTACTAATACAGAGAAAACCTGTGTGACACGTAATGTTGGCTGGAAGAAAAATTTTATTTAACCTTCCAACGGGAGCTCGTATGCTAGATATACACTAGAAAAGAATTTCATTAAAAAAATTTTTACTAGATGGCGTTAGGATAGCATAACCGAGGCTATTCTTTCAACACTTTTCGACAAACTATTAGTCATCGTTTGGAATTTGAGGCGATAATTGGACTCTGCGGCAGCCTTCGTGCAATCACGCTCTGCAGGACCGGCAGAAACGGTCTGTGCGAATCTGCTTATTTGTATTTCAGAGACCTGCGCTACCGTTACAACGAAATACCTATGAAACTAATTTCTTGCTTTTATATCTAAATGTCAATTGTTTTTTACTTCCGCATTGTCTTTAGAGTTTTCTAATACAAATGTAAACATTTCAGTTGAAATATTGACAATTTCAATTATATTATTTTCGCGCCATTTAGCTAATCCAGTTCTTATTTTATATTGTTCTTGTGTTTGATGTTTGCATAGTTTCCATTTCTTTTCAAATAAAAAAAATATTTACAATATTTGTACTTATCGTCCCTTACACAGTTATAACCTAACAGATGCCCTTTCAATTATGAAAGTTTTTCTTCCCTTGTTCATCTCACGTCCATCTGTGACAATGCGGATTCTGCTTCCTCTCATTTAATAAACTTCTTGGCATTTATTGTACCGGTGCTTTCAGCATGGTATAGTCGTTGGCGGCATTTGTTACACCAGAGTAAAAACGTCTGAGAACAGTTTTATTTAAAATGAAACTTGAAAGTTTTCGTTCATCTATTTGATAATGTTTTTATGATCTGATACAGTATTTTTATTGCTTTGTTTTTGAAAACCTTCATTTTCTTCTTCCTCTTTCCGAAAGCAACGCTACTATAACATGCAAATGGTATTCATTTTTTTCTTTTGTTCGTTTCTTTCTTTCAAGAATTGCTTGTTTTAGCATCTGGTGATTCATATTCAAAGCAAAATGAAGCATCAAATTTTTTAAATGCGCTAATTAACACGTAACCTTGAAACTAGTAAAGGAAATTTGTTCATAAACAAATGTTCTTTTTCAGATATTGGGATTAATATAAATGTACACCTTTAGCATAACGGTTCTTTTTTTCTGTAGTAATAGTTAGAAAATTATTTATCTTTGTCGGTAAGATTTCACAATACATTACATATTTTATTACGATGTAAATATTCAATAATGTTTTAAATACCTCTCCATATTTAATGCTTCAAAACAGATGCTAAACACATTAGTTAAAAGTGGGTTATACACAAAAGTATCGGCCTGAAATGTATGCTACCTGCAAATTGAAATGTTTACACAAACGTATGTACTTGTAATTATTTTAAGTTAACATCAATGCGGGCTGGAAATGTAGCTATGAAAAGTTCAGAGGGTGAATGTTTTATGGCTGGAATAAATCCGCTAGCATTTTCAGTACCGTTTTATCACGATGGGCTAATTGGGCTGTAGCCCAGGGGCGCTACTGATCCAAGGGGGGACTAAGCATTTACTATACTGATTTTATTTTAATTTTGAACCAAAAAATTTTCTTACTCATAATTTTAAATATGTAAATGTAAAAATACGGTTATCGCTTATAAATAGACAGCCATCTATTTTACAATTTTGCATCTATGTTCGAAGATATTTATATAGAGCCAATGCATGAATATTTTTTATATTTATAATGTAACCATTAAATTTTATTATGTATAATATTAGAGGTAGTGAGTGGAAGCTGTCTTTGAAAATGTAATTCTTTAATGTCGTAAATTTTGCACAATTGTAAGGTGTTAATCAGAGAAGTGGTTTTTTTCCCTTTCCTCAAATATTTTCTTACGAAGGTATTTTTGTTGCTCCACCAAAGCTGAAATTCCTAGTTATTGTTCTGGAGGGGCTTCAAAATACTTTAGCCCAGGGCACTCAAATTTGTTAAGACGGTCCTGAGTATTTTCAGTACTTAGTAGAAGCATATATTGCAGACATTGTATGAAACATCATTTTGAATTGAAATTGTTATAAAGGCATTCATGCGCATGAATTCGCCCCAGTTTTACAGAACTTAAATAATAGGTATTCATTTCATATGAAAAAGAACTTAAGGAAACAAAATATTATGAAAACGATCCTTTTTGGAAAAATTATTTTTTATTTAGTTTAATAATTTCCATTCTTGTACATTCAATGTACTGTTAAAAACAGGCAACGGACATGGAGCTTATAGGACACCTCATGATTTCGAAATTCTTGGCGCTTATGACATTTATTTCTGGATTCAATTTGCATTATTTTGCAAGATAAAGAAAAAAATGAAACCATTTTTTATCACATAAAAACTGAAAAACATCCACAAAAAATGAAAAAAATATATGAAGCTTTTTAATTATTTAAAACATCCGTGAATAACAGGGTAGCTTGATTAAAAATTACAGCTGTTTTTTCGTGTTTTCTTGAATACCTATTTTTAATTTAAGGTATCCGACTAGTTTAAAATCGACGTTTTTGATGAAATTATCAAGAAATGACTTAATTTTTTAGCCTGTTTAATCAGCTTTCTAAAACTGTCTCGCGTTTTACTCTATGTGAATTACAAATGGAGTTACAGCTGTTTCATTACCGAACTGTAAGCATTATTTTATGTTGCATGAAAACTTTAAATGTGTTTTCTGAGAAATGATATTTTTAAGGAAAACTGTCGACCGTAACAATGATTTCTCAAACAGTTATTCAAGTATTGATATGAAATTTTATGAGATTGTTTTCTTTAATATGCTTGATGTTTTCCTCTGAAAACTAAGGTCAATTTTAAAATCAAGTATTTTTTAAGTGCTTAAATATAAACGAAAAGCATTTTTTATGAAAAATTACCAGTTTAGTATATATATATATCTCAAAACTATTTTGAAGTACAAGAAATATTTTAGAGCATAACACAAATAAGTGTCATAAAAATGTACTCCTGAAAGGATTTATGTATATTTAGAATATGAATTGTCTATGGCTGTTAGCGTAAGGCAAATATTTTAGTCATTTTTCTTCAAATTTCTCAGTTTTTTAAAAAAAACATTATTTTGAGAGCCTAATTTACAATATTTTCATAGTTTTAAAACGTATGCAGTTGAAATATAACATTAATATATAACATTAATATATATATATATATATATATATATATATATATATATAAGTTATTTTTCAAGACAATGTCTCCGAACACATTCGGATACCTTAAAACAGCTTGTGATAATAACATTTTTATTTTCAGTACGCAATAAAAAGAAATGTTAGTGTAATAAATTGTATTTATCGAAATTTTTAATTACACAATTATACTAAACTATTGCCTCTTTCTATTACACGTTCATTTTTATTTACTTTTCTGCTCCAAGCAATAAGTTCGATGTAACACTTTTTGCACGGAGAAATCCGTTGAAGTTTAAAAGAGGAGTGTTATTCTAGCTTAGTGTGCATAGTAATCTGCTTGTTATCTTTAATGAACGAAATTAGAACAGAATGCTCTGAGTTTTAAACTGATTTTACTTGATTATCACTCTCTTTTAGTTTATTTCTTCGGCATGACTGCTGTTAACTAACATGTTTTTCAAAAGTGAGTATGAACAATTCTGGAACGAGTTGTTATAAAAAAACTCGATTCCTTTCTATGTAATTGCTTGTGATTTATTTTTTAAAATTCGAGAAAGGAAAGTTGAGTCGGTAATGAGGAAAGTACAAATTAAGGAAGGAACTGCGTTGAGGGGGCCTAAATCTTAAAAATGTCTCAAGGATACATAAGATCCTTGAAATTTAGGTATTCCCAGGGGATGTTATTGAAGAGTAAATTGTATATGTTTCGTAAGCAAGAGTTTTTTTTAAGATATTGGAATTAATATAAGCGTGCATCTGCTATATAATTGGTGATAATTTGTATGGAATAGTTAGAAAATTTGTAATTGTTCGGGGTACGGATTCACAATATGTTTTAAGACTCATCATGATGTAAATATTGAAAAATAATTTAGAAGTATATGAAATGGAAATCATTAATAAAATTTCTATGCAGATGCTTAAAAAAGGATTAGCTCAAATTCAATTAAAAAGAAAGGTGCACCAAAATTCATGTTATCTCTAAAATTTATTTATATTTATTTAACCGTTATACGCAATGCGGGCTGGAAAAGTAGTTATGAGAAATTTAGGATGCGTTAATGACTCATCATTGGGAACAAAATCACTATTATTTTCAGTTTTTTCTCGAAGCATATATTGCAGATATCACGTGAAAGTGTTTAGGTAAGAAAATATTATCATAAAATCACTATCAAAGATTGTTTTTTTCGAAACAAATTCAATTTTGAAAAAGTTTCGCAGAACTTGAATCTTAGGATTTCATTCCATATAAAATGGAACTTCCAGGAATAACATGTAGTAAAAAGTTTCCATTTTGGAAAAACTTTTATGTTTTTATTTAGTTTAATGAATTCTTTCGATAATCTTGTGGTTCCTTCCGAGTTTTATTTTGGATTTTATTAATATTAACTTGCATGATGATGAAAAGAATATCAAAATATTTTCTTTCACAAGGAAAAAATGAAACGTTTCCAGGAGTAAAATACGAAAAGATATGAAACTTTTTAATCAACTAAAATATCCTTGAATAAAAGAGTAAATTGATTAAAAATTACCGCTCTTTATACGTGTTTTCCCAAATATCTATTTTTAACTTATTGCAGCTTGTTATAATCACATTTTTATTTCTAAGACGCAGTAAAAACGAATGTTAGTGTTATTCATGAAGTTGCTTTTATTGAATGTTTTAATTACACGTTGATACAAAATTATTGCCTTTTTCTATTATGTTTTCAGTTTTACTTTTCTCCTCCAAACAATAATTTCGACGTGAAACCTTTTTGCAAGAAGGAATTAATTAAATTTTTAGTGAGGAATTTTATTCTAGATTTGATACATTATAATCTGCTTATTACCTTTAATTAACCAAGTTTCAGACTGGCCTTAAATCAATATCGCCTTTTTTAGCTTATTTCTTGCTGCAATGACTCCAACTGTTTTTATAATTGAGAGTGAACCATTTCGGCGCGAAGTGCTATGAAAAACTCAATTACTTTCTATGTTATTGCTTATGAATTTAATTAAAAAATTCGCGAAAGGGAAGTTGAGTCGCTAATGAGAAAAGTACTAATTAAGGAAGGAAATGCTTTGAAGTGACCTAAATCTTAAAAATGCCTCAAGGATGTTTAAGATCCTTGAAATTTCGAGAATCCACGGGATATTATGGAGGAGTAAACGCCATATTTTAACTCAAACAAGAGTTCTTTTTAAGGTAATAGAGTTAATATAAGAGTGCATCTGCGATAAGGCGATTATTTTTATCTAATAGTTAGAAAAGTATTTATGTTTTGTAGTATGGATTTCCAATATGTTTTATGACTCATTATGATGTAAGTATAGGCAAGTA
Organism: Araneus ventricosus; assembly: GCA_013235015.1. Classification (NCBI taxonomy): domain Eukaryota; kingdom Metazoa; phylum Arthropoda; class Arachnida; order Araneae; family Araneidae; genus Araneus; species Araneus ventricosus. Next base: position 65,992 of record BGPR01002634.1, read on the forward strand.
ATTTAAAAGTCTATGGATTGGAAATCTATATTAAAATTTCTAAGCAGTTGCTAAAAGTGCATTAGTTCAAATCAGGTAAACAGAAAGGTGCCGTCGTAAAATGTATGCTACGTCTATAATTTATTTTTATTTATTTAAACGTTATACGCAATGCGTACTGGAAAAGAAGTTATGAGAAATTCAAGATGTGAATTGTTCATCATTGAAATAAAATCTTTATTATTTTCAGAATTTAGTTGAAACATATAATGAGGACATTATATGAAAGTGTTTATGTTCATTACTTTAAGATAAAATTTTTATCAAAGACGTTTTTTTTGAAAATTCGTATAAATAAGAACCAGTTTCGGAATACATGAATAATAGGATTTCATTTCATACAAAAAGGAAGTTCCGGTACGAAAGTATTATAAAAACTTTCCTTTTGGAAACTTTCCTTTCTTTTTTCCTAACGTTTTTATTTATTTTAAGAAATTCTTTACTTGTACATTCAATGTACTGTTAACAACGGACAATGGATGTTGGCTTACAAAGTACCGCTTGATATCGAAATTTCAGGCGCTTATGATATTTTTGTCTAGATTTAATTAGCATTATTTTGCAAGAAAGTTCAAGAATAAAAGAAAGATAAGATCAAAATAGTTTTATGATATTTTAGAAAAGATCATAAATCTATTTTTTCTCACATAAAAAATGAAATGCATCCACAGATAAAATGAAAAAAGATATTTTGAAACTTTTTAATCAATTAAAACACCCGTGAATATGAGAGCAGATTGATTAAAAATTGCAAAACTTTTCACGTGTTTTCCTAAATATCTATTTTTAATTTAACACAACTTGCGATAATCACACTTTTATTTCTGTTAAGCAATGAAAACAAATGTTGCAGTAATTTATTAAGTTTCTTTTATTGAAATTTTTAATTACACAATGATACTAAGTTATTGCCTCTGTCCATAATGCATTCAGTTTTATTTACTTTTCACCCCTACACAATAAATTTGATGCGAAACTCTTTTGTAAGGAAGAATCTATTAAATTTTAAAAGCGGAATGTTATTCTAACTTTGGCGCATTGTAATCTTCTTATTATATTTAATGAAACAAATTAGAAGATAATGCTCTTGGGTTCAAACTGGCCTTATTTGATTATCGGCCTCTCTTAGCTTATTTCTTACGAATGACTGCAATTAACTAACATTTTTTTTCATAATTGAGAGTGAACAATTTCGGAGAGAAGGGTTATGAAAAACTCAATTGCTTTCTACGTAATTGCTCGAGATTTTTTTTAAAAAAAGATTCGCGAAAGGAAAGTCAAAACGCTAATGAGAAAAGTACTAATTAAGAAAGGAAATGCGTTGAGGTGACCTAAATTTTTAAAATGCCTCAAGGATGCTTAAGATCCTTGAAATTTAGTGAGCCCCACGGGATATTACGGAAGGGTAAACGGCACTTCCGAAATAAAAAGTTTGCTACTGTAAAAGATTTCTAAATTGCCTAGCAATTTCTTCAAGTTCTAATAAATTAATAGGAAAGGCTTTAATAAGTGTTTTTGTGAACTTTAATATTTTAGGCGGGAATAGAGGAGTTTAATCTGGCGCATAAACTATTGAGAAAAGAACAAGAGATTATTCATTTTTGAGTTCCTTAAATGCAGTGTGTGAAGTTTGATAATTTATTTTATAATAAATCCAAGTGATTATTGCCTTTTTAAATGCACAAGTTGTTTTGTAGGCAATGGAAAATTTAAATTTCTTATTTATTTGAATTTTTATGTTATTATCGTGTGAGCATTTTTTGTTTTGAGATAAAAAATTTCAAATTGATATCGAATGTTTAATTGTTTTTATTCTTACATTAAGAAGGATTCTGCCTACTGCTTACCTTCGAGAAGAAATGCAGAAAAACCAATGAATTTCATCATTACCATTCGTATAGTAATTCAAGGAAATAGATACATTTTTGAAAAATTGTCTTTTTTTATGTGACTACCTTTCGGAAAATTCCATTATCCTTTTAAAACATTTTACTGAACAAAATTTTTTTAGACTTAAATGTGCAATTTTAGAATTTGAACTCTGCATATTTAGCAAATAAATGAAATTTAATATTGCAACTTGTACGAAGTAACACATATTTGAAAGTTAATATGGCATTCTTCATATTGTTTAGAAAATAATTTTGCTTTGGTAAAGATTGACATGCTTATTTTTTAAATTCTAAATGTACATATTTAGCAAATGAATGAAGGTTAATAATTTGGTTTGGCAAGAAAGTAATTTCGGTTTTCACGAATAGGTGGCTTTATGTTTTTTGGAAAGACTTGTGAAATCTGTTGATTGTTATCATTTTTGGCTTACATTAGAAGCTAACTTTGCGTAATTTGAATTAAATCTGTTAGTTTTGAAGCGTTTTAACATGGAGTACTAAAGTGAACATTTTCAATACATTTTCTCCGGTAAAAATAAGAAAGCCGCCGAGGTTCACAAATATATATGTGAAGTATATGGTGTTGACAGGGTAAGAAAACGCAGGTGTCAGATATTATTTTTAAAATTTCTTTCATGAGAATTTTCTTTCAAACATTGCCAATGTTCTAGCGGACCTACGGAAGTTTCTGATGATAAAATCAGAACAAAAACTGAATAGGATCACCATATAACTATGCAAGAGTTAGAAGAGAGTTAAAATGTGTAACGCACAGCAATTGAAAGACATTTAAATCGTCTTAAATTGGTTAAGGAACTCGATCATTGGGTTTAACATGAATTGAAAGAGATTCACTTAACACGACGAATCAATGTTTGCGATATGCATCTTAAATGCAAGGAAATCGATTCTTTTTGAAGTGAATCATCACTTGGGATGAAAAACGAATTGTCTACAATAATATCAAACGTAAACTATTATGGTCCAAGCGTGATGAAATTGTGCAAACCACATCGAAAGCTGAAATGACACCAAAAAATATCATATTCTGAGTTTGGTGGGATTATAAAGGTATTAAGTATTTTTAGTTTCTTCTAAGGAACCAAACGATATTTTCATATGTTAACTGTCAGCGATTAACGAAACTGGTGAAAATAATTAAAGAAAAATTTCCGGAATCGGCAAATCGGAAATTTCCACCATAACAGCGCAAAATCTCACGGGTCTTTGTTAACATGTAGAAAATTATTGGAGGTTTTCTAGGAAGTAATTTGATTTTTAATCATTCAAGAATTAAAACAGAATTTATCTGCTTGCTGTTATTACAATTTTGAAACTTTCATTTATCTAGTCTTTATATTTTCGAAGCAAGTGTTAAAAAATTGAAATCATCTTATTGCTTTTAATTTGTGGTTGTGCATTGTATAAATTAGTATGATACTGTTTGAACATGATTGATAGAAATTAAATGTTATATTTTATCAGTTTCTTTTAAGAAAAAATAATTACTAAAGATTGAATTAAGAGTGATGAATTCTGATATTATAAATATTTTCTATAAATATAAGATTGGCAGGCTGGCGATTAGAATCCGTCCAACAAATTGTTTTTTAAAAAGTCAGCACATTCGCCAGCCTCATGAAAAAGCTGTTTCCGCATACGTAATCATGCTTTTCTGAGGTACCAAGATAACTATTACTTAAAATACAGTGTTGAACCATTTTTAATCTGTCTTTTTTCAACAGCTCACTTCCACCATTATCGATAACCTACTTTCACTAGACAATATTTTCTAGGACGTCTGTTTCTTGATATCTTTGTTGATTGGTACTGCTTTGAAATAAATGAAATGTGTACTGAATGGGAAAGGGAAAAAATATACTTTGACACAAATTTGGATTTATATATGGAATTCTCAGATCTATTGATTAGACAAAATTAGAACCTCTGCTTTTTTATCAGAAGTGTCTGACTGTTGTTATTCAGCATAAAGCGTGCAATCCTTGCTTCCCATGAATAGATTTTATTTATAAAGCTCTTTTCAGTAATAACACCAAATTGTCCAACAAGAGAGAATTTCAAAAATTAAATAAAATATTTTCAGAATTATTTTAATTTTAATGGCACGCAGACGGAAGTGGAATGGTCTTTATGGCACGATTATTAAATGAGGCGGCTAATGTGTAGGGAATGTCTTAAAAATGACAATTAACGTTTTGGGTTATGAAAAAGAAAAATAAAATATAATTTTGCTTTATCATCTGAATTTGCTATGACAATCATTGTGAATATTCTTACTCAAAGAAGTTATCTGCTAATTCTCTTTCTGCAGGAAGAACACAATGCTTACTTCTTACAATCAGTTAAGATCTGTCAGTAAGCGTTGTCTACAGAAAATAACTATAGATATGTTATTTTTGACTATTTAAATTAGGTATTCAGATTTTTTTAAATTCCTAATTCTTTTGTTTATTGTTTAATACGCCATTTCGTAAAATATTATTTTTCAAATCAACGTAGTCACGAAGATGTTTGAATTTTTTTTTATCTTCTATATCTTATAATGCGATGGATGTTCCGAAAGTAATTTTCGTCTTGCTTTTCCACAAGGAAGCTTTATTACAAACAGAAACATACAATGGCATAACAAAATGCAAACTTTTGGTTATTTTTTCACATATTTGCCACCGACATTGATATATTTGTCGTACTGTGAAATAAATTTCGAGAAACCATCCTGGTAAAAGTCAATGTCCAGCTATTGAATGAAGTTTTTCACAGCCTTAACGTCATGATTAGCATGCGTTTGATGAAAAAGTTTCTTAAGACCAGGGCTCTTTAGTTGTGGGGTTTTATTCTTGGACGATAATGCAAGACCCTACACAGTAAGGGACACAAAAGAACGCCTGGGATGGGAGAGATTGGATCAGCTGGCTTACGGCCTCGATATTTCCCCATCAGTCTTTCACCTTTTTCCTTCATTGAAGTCAGCACTATCGGGATATCGCCTCCGAACATGCTCATCAAACTAGCGTCAAGGCTGTGAGGAACTTCCTTCAATCGCTGGGCACCGACTTTTACCAGGATGGTTTCATGAAATTGCTTTCACGGTACGACAAATGTATGAATGTCGGTGGCGAATGTGTGGAGAAATAGCCGGACTTCTGTATTTTGTTATGCCATTGTATATGTATGTTTGTAATAAAGCTTCCTTGTGAAAAAACCTGACGAAACTTACTTTCGGAACGTCCCTCGTAGCTCAGTTCACTGCAGTAACGTTACAAATACTGAATCTTTTGCTACCACAGAGTACATTAATACAACATGGTTTTTAAAATATCAGTCCGTTAATCGATCAGTTTTATTTCCTGAATGTCATTTAGCTCTAAATCAGTGCTTTTGAAAATTGGTGGGAACTTTAAAATTACCAAAATTTATTCTCACGTGTACTTTTAACTCTCTTGAAAATTAAAATTCATCATAAAATTTCTGAAAACAAATATACTATTTATTCAATAATTACTTAAAAATAGTGCGTAGCATAGAACTAAATTTAAAATTTGCATTGCATAATAAGGGAAGACAATTGAGCTTCAAAGCAACAGAGCTATTAGTTGATATCCTAAAGAAGAGAGATTTTTAACGAAAGCGTTACATCTTGATCTTTTTCGCTAAATAAAGTTTAGAATCATAAACAATTCTGTATCAAAAAATGTTATGTGAATGTTTCAATTTCTGGTGGCAGTCAAAAAGTTCGTTTCTGTAAAGTAATTCAAAATCTAAATATTTTCACTCATTTGAAAATGCCGTTTCATTTGTTGTTTTCAAGAAAATAATGAAATTCTTTAAAATTTCAAATATCTTCTAAAGAGCAAAACTTTATTTAATAAAATTAACTTTTCATAACAGAAGTTTCTAACTCTGTAGAATATCTATATTTCTTTTGAGATGAATAAGAATGTTGAAAAAAGAAAGAACTTTTTTATATTCAAAACTTGTTGGTTGGTCTTATGTTTGGTTTCATTATAAAAGAGATGGAATTCTGAGACACACACGCAGTCAACGAAATAGTCAACAGAGCAATGAGTCAATGAACTTTGTAAACAACACGATATCTCCAAAGAACGCATCTGTGTGAAATATTTCATTCATCCAAACCTTTCACAGACAATGCTTTTGTTAAATATAATTTTGAACTAACTACCTCTGAAGAGGTCGTCGATCAAGTCCAGGCACACCACAGTAATAATGAGGTATATAAACACAATGGAAGTTTAAATAAAAAAAATTATATTCTTTATGACGTCGTTTTAGATATGTCATAAATGTTGAAAATGATTTCTCTATGAGTAAACAAAGCTCTTCTGTTCAAAACATTGAACAGTTTGCATTTATTTATTTTGGATAAATTCAGGTTATGCAGAGGATAATGAGCGTTTCTTTTGGTTTCTACTTTTTGCTGTGGAAAATATACACTTTCGATTATTATATTTGTAACAAACTAAAAGTTTCTAATTGATAGACTAAAACTGATTGATGTTTATGCATCAGTTTAGAGAAGGTGAAAAGCTGATGGGTCTTAAAAATAAAGAAAATGAAATAAAAATAATCAAGGAAGATTTTTTTAATTATTTAGTTGTGTCTGAAAGTTCCTTTTGTGGTTTTCTATGTGCAGTATTTAATCTTTGCTCGCCTTTTAATGTAACGTTATTTTTCGATTATATTTATTACTCTTAGCAGATATTTATTGATGCTTTATAAAAATAAAACGTTGCCATTTGTCTTTATTTTGGAACAAATGCATGTTTAAAATAATTTTATAATGCTGAGCTGATCGTTACAATATGGAAGATTGATAAACATTTTAAGTATGAATTTAAATCATGGAAATTGAGAAAACATTTATTTTATTTCAAGTTTCTTCCGTCTCCTGCAATTTTATTCTTGTTCTGTTTGAAGTAAAATTTAAGAATAAAGCTAGTTTTCCAAACAAGGGTCTATAAACAAATCTAAATCCTAAAGATAAATAAAATGTATCTATTTAGTGCTTGATTTTAAATTTTCAGAAATAGCTTATCCCATAACTGAATGTCTCAATAAGAATACTAAATTGGATAAAAAAATAATGTTATTGATTGAAAAATATTCAATTAATTTTTTTTTCTGTTATTACCGGTGAAATAAATTAGTATTCTATCTTCATCCTCAAATACCATACTAAATTATTTGGGCTAAATCTACTTATACTTCAATTGCAACAAAAGGTTTTATTGACTATGGTAGGGCGGGGACAAATTACTTCCGAGTTTTAACGTTTCTGCTAGCTATAATTTTCCTCTTTTATGCTATTGTAATAATATCAAAATGTTCAATGGACTTTTACCCTTTAAACTGTTGTAACAAACCTCTTCAAACTAGTTATTTCTTTAGGTGTAAAATTTCATAAAATGCAGTCACAATTACCCATTTCTCCAGCTCCTAGGGGTAACTGGCACACTTGCCCCTTCTGAAACTTAGAAAAAGTAGAGGCAAAACTCTATATTAGTATATATGCATGGTTCAAAACTAAAAATTGTAATATTCTTATTGCATTTGTGAGTGAAAGGGACCTGATCTCAACTTCAGCAGTAGACTGATAGAATCTTAAATACTCTCAAATGACTTTTAATGACCGATTTTTTTAAACTTATATGATCCTTTCCAGTATTCTGTGTGTGTGCGTGCACATAAGTATGCGCACATGTGTGTTTGTGGCAGTAACGGTAGGAAATAAAATAACTTTCGATTATGACTTCGATAAACACTGCATTTATTGAAATCTCCAAAATGAATATATCACTCTATTTTCAGAAAGCCCTTGAGAGTGTAAATTGCAACATATGTAAGTCGAACTATTTTAAACTTAACAACAAATTATTTAAGGGGACATACGACTCTTAAACCTCGACAAAATGGAGGAAAACTGTTAAATTCAATACATTATATATCAGAAACAATGCGATTCACTCACTTTTTTATTTTTCGATAACTCTTTTTTAGAAAAATATCTGTTCTTTTGCTTATAGTACAAATTTCAAACCTTCGTATTGGTATGTATTTATTTAAAGTTAATATAAATATAGGTATAATTTTTGGAGAAAAAGTGAGAAAGTCACCTTGTGTGCATGATTACGGAAAAAATATTTATCTAAACAAAATATTTTAGGTATCTAAGCAATCCAAACCGTCTATTTAAGAAACTCAACCATAATTTATAAACATACAAATTTCATTTCTATTTTATAGATCAATTTGAAATAAAAATTTTAAAAGTATTTAAAATTCCGACATTTCTACCCTCCCCAAAAAAAGTTCTTTTGAGAAATATGTACAAAAATGTGGTTCAATATGTAGAACATAGCAAAATACATCCTCGGTAAAAATTTTAAGTAAAATGTTCAATAGTCCTTGAGAAATCGTGCGCGCAATATTAAAAAAACACATTTTGAGATATAGGGCTTTGAAAATATGGCCATATTCAATATTTACGTTAAAGAGCTGATGCATTTTCCTTCATAACTTTCAAAATTAAGGGATATTTTAACGTGGATTGTTTTTAATTGTTCAGAAAAGACAAGGAAATAATATATATATCATAAAATCGAAAATTTTCTAGGTTTAGCAGTCGTATGTACCCTTAAGAGAATTTTTCAAGCTAAATAAAGCAGCAACTCATTTATAATAAATTATTATATCTTGTTCTGAAGTTGAGTGTTCAAAAACGATGTGTTATAAAATGATGTGTAATAACACCTGATATTGGAGATTAAACAATATAATACATAGCTGACTTATCCAAAATAAGTTAAACAGGAACAGTATTTGGAAAACGTAATTTAATGATCATAAGACATAAGGTAACAACTTTTATAATAAAGGTAATTCATGAAACTTGTTCATCCCACATTTATTTAATTGCTGGGGAAGGGAGAGATGGGATAATTTTAACTATTTTAGAATGAACATGTAGATAAAAATAGTGTCATCCTCTGATGGCCACTTCCAACATGCCTTACACATAAAAATACAATTAACTTCTAATTTATCGTTCCCAATTCAACAACTTTACCTGGGTATTTCTAATCATCATATAAAGACAATACATAGTTGATTGATACTATTGTAATTGTTTTCAGCGTCACGCTTTGTATTTTGAGACTCAGGTACAAATATGGTATTGGGTCAATAGTAAATGAAAAAGTGAATTAACCCTCTGATTCCAAAGGCATTCCTCTGAAATAAAGGGGCCTCAAAATACTGAAATGACCGACCTCTTCTATCAAAGATAAGGGAAATTCACTTTCCCCCTCAAAAACCACATTGACAGCTGGTATTTTCCGAATTTTAAGAAAACTCCCCTCTTCCCCAAACACATCTAGGCGAGCCACTCTAACGAAGAAAGCACGCGCCGCGGGTGTGAAATCAATACCTTAACGAAAGGGGGTGTAAATTTCAGAGCGACATTCGGACGTTTTGGACGGCTATCGTCTTTTGCTTGAAGGGACGTATGGGACGGTCCCGTATCGATATAGTTATAAACACGATCACTAATTATTTTAATACTAGACTGGAACATATACAAAAATTATTCATGTCTAAAAAGTAATACTTTGCTTTTAACACATTAACTTTAATATAAAAAATATTTATTAATTAATTTAAGTTAATTTATTTTTAATCGTGTATTGAGTGTTATTCCTCACTGATGAAGGCGGAAAAACAGGTTATATGTGCGTTAATTATTCTTCACCTGTCATTGAAGTTATTTGCTCAGCATCTATGGTTTGAAGACAAAATATATTATGTTAGAAATTTAGTGTAACTGAGTTCTCTGTACCCAGTTCCCCTGAATTGCCGCAATTGAATTTTTGAAACTGTGCAATTGTGCATACTTTTATAAATTTATCAACTAAAATCCGAATGAAATTAAATCTTCTTAGTATAATGTTTAAAATGATCTCTTATTTTTATTTTACTTAAAATACTCTCACCAGACTAGATTGAATCGAGTAGTGTAGAAAAAAATTCTTCCTTTCGAGAATAGCCTCTCGTCTCAACTGCGCTATGCAGTTTGTGATCTGATCCTTGTTTCAGAGGGAAGACATATCGAATGTTGCCAATAAGTTGTTTGGAAAATTCTTTAATCCTTATTTAATTTATCTAAGGGTTGCCCAGATGCCAGACCCAGTTTCCTAGCTTTACCGAACATTAAACTCAAAATACTTTCGAGGTTCAATTTCCCATTTGCAAAAGCAACAACTTTCAGAAATTGATTTACTATGTCCGTCTTCCCCCATTCAACGTATTTGATCGGCGCACACAGTAATAAAAGACATTTGGTGTTAAACGGCTTTCCTGTGATCAAAAACGACGCTTTTAAGTTTAGCAAAGCGAGCCTTAAGAAATACCACGAGCTTTCCCAATACGACACAACCTCTTACTACTCACAGGAGTAAGGTTACGATCGCACGCTAATTTCCGAACATTATGCTTTTCAATGATTTAATTTCTGTGGAAGCTTAGTTGAGCCAGAAGGTACAAAACGGCCGTTTCCGGATCTTAACTTTCCAAAAGTAATTTGGGAAATTATGACTCGGTTTTAGTGTCTTTGGCTTTATCGAACGGTTTCCAGAATGCTTATTTTCTAGAAATACTTGCGGTCAATCCTTACTGTCGGTTGAAACAACGTGACTGGATGCCATTTGCGGCGAATTGGTCAATGAATTCTGCCAAGAAATTGATAAAAATTATTTAATTGATTCTTTCTATAAAGCTTTTCATTCCTTGCAGTTTACGTATTTTCTAAAAAGAATTTTCGATGTCTCAGTATATGAGGCATTTACATTTTAGGGATACATATGAAAACGTTGTTTCGGGAAAAAAACCAATGTATGGTTTGTTCGTAATAATGAATTGGGCTTGATGCAATTCGTAATAGAGTAATGGAGATTTAAAATTGAAAAGACTATCCTAACTCATTTCGTTAATCAAATATTCTTCAGCTGATACTTTGCGACACTGTACTTCAAATATTGTTTTATGATATGCAGAGAGTTAGGAATAATAATGATAATTTTTAGGTAAAAATATGAAGCTTTCAAATAATGCAGTACATTATTGTGATAAATATATATACAAAACACATTCTCATGTTTTAATAAACATTGGCGAAGCAAACATAGCTAAAATATATTAAAAGTTAATTTATGCTGGACTCATAAAGCCACTATTACCTCTGTCCCTAATAATAGTAGCAAGTGAATATTTAAGCAGGAATTATTGGCGAACGCACCTGTGAGTTATGTTGTAACGCAAAATTGTGAAACCTTCAATCAAAATCAATGTTTCATGACATCTGTCATTTGTTTTGACACAGCTTTCAATTTTTAGGTTAACCTAATTATTACGAATCGTAACTATTCTTCTAATTTGCCTTCGAGAGAGAATTCATAAAAAATAATATCATTTCTGCCTATCGTTATATTGATGACCTGATTGTATTTGATTTTGACAACCTTGACTATTTGATTAACTGCTATCCGGAAGAAATTAAACTCAATAAAACCAATAATAATGTCAATAATTGTAATTATTTAGATTTAATAATTGAAATTTTAGAGTCAGGACTTTCGGTTGGTGTCTATGACAAAAGAAATGACTTTAGCGCTATTTATCTTTGTCACTATAAAACTAACCTCAAAGTCATAAAAATACCATCTATTGCAACAACCATTCTGCTAGTGACAAAGCCATTGACAATTTGAATATTAATTTAAAGTTACGCGGCTACCTTGATTGCTTCTTTAAAATTAAGAATTGAAGAATTTCTTAAGTTTTTTATTAAATTAGTTTTTCACCTCTAAAATTCTCCTTTGTGCTGGAAATAACTATAATACTCATGCCACACCTTCTGACATTTTAGTAAAGGCTTCCCTGGCAATTTCTTTGAATTATAAAAAAAGGAAAATAAAAATTATAAAATGCATTAAAACAATTAAAAAAATATTTAAAATACTAAAAAACAAAATAAAAACTATAAAACAACAACAACAAATTCTTAGATTTTTAGTTAGTGTATCCATAACTAGATAGAGATAGGTTCGCACACCTATAAAAAAAAGTTTAGTTTTGTTAGCGTCGATCCATTCCTTTACAAAGAGAGGTAAGATTTTTAAGCCTTTTTTAAGACTATTGTGAAAAAGACTGTTTTGAATTTCTTCTTTTTAGATAAATGTTTTCTTCCTTTTTTTGTTTCCAATTTTTTCCGTAATAGGTTCTAGCCACAGAGGAAAATTTAATTTCGATCTTAAAATCGTTTTCCCACGACAGAAAACCTATTCTAATTTTGAATCTGGATGGATGATGACCTCTGAAGGAATCATCCATTGGATTGTTCTTCCTCCTCGTTCTTTTTCATTCGTTTTTTGTTAATCTTATTGTATTTTAATCTCTATTACAGTTATAACTTTCGTTAATTTGTTTTAATATTTAAGGAAGAGAATGCTTTAAGGTGACCGAAATTTTTGAAATGAGTCAAGGACGTTTAAGATTCTCGAAGATTTGTCATCCCATGGAATGTAATAAAAGAGAATACAGTACTCCCAAATTAAAATTTTCAGGTTGGAAAAAGTATTCTGAATAGTTTATCAATTTTTCAGACTTCTGAAAAATTATAAAATTACACTCAAATATGTTTTTTGTATACTTTATTTATTTATTTTTAGTACATTTTTGATGAAAATCATAGTGCAAAATACTGATTCATAAACTAAGCGGCTATACTGGCATATTTCTTAAATTAATTCTGTACACTCTAATGAATATCACACAATTCAAATCCATAAACAGTTTCATATCTCCGAAAACATTGAAATTTCGATGTTAAATTTTTTGAGGATTTTAATGTTTTCTGTTGAGAATTCTAAACTCAAATTTCATAGTGTAAATTTCCATTGAAATATTTAAAGTACTCTCAGCTGCTGCTAATACTCAATTTCCAAAAGTGAATACACCATATTTTTCATAGAAAACGAAATAATTTTTGTCTTATCATCTTCATTTATAAATTCATTAAAAATTAAGAAAACAAAGCTATATCTAAGGATAGAAACCAAATAATTCGTTTTAAACATACTAAGAAACTGATTCTGCTCGATAGTGAAATACCGAATTTAAATTTCCAACCGTGAATGTTTAAATAAATGAATGAAATTGAGCGTTGTAACACATAAAATATGCAAAAACTCTATTGATACCTAAAATTTTAAATGAATCAGCAAATTTAATTTTCTAAAGTTTTAGTATAAAAGTTGAGGGTGAAGAACTCTTTATTTGTGATTAATTCAAAACACACTAATAAATAATAGAATAATTTTTAAAACAGTAGAACTGTGTTCCGAATGTCCACTCATTTGACTACCTCAACAAACTTAGATAGCGGTTTGCGGGAGTGGGAAGAATCTGAAATTACAAAAACTTTCAAATACTTTGTGTCAATTATTATTATTGTATTTTTTTTAACTTGAGCATTATAAAATTGTTTACCGTTGCTTCTAAAATATTGCATGATTTTGAGTCATGAAGCTTCAATTTCATTAAGAACAATAAGTATATTATATTATGACCCATCTTAATGTAATTAAGAATTTTTCTTATGTCCTAATTAAACCGTTTCTAATTTATCGAATGTCACTCCTCCATTTTTTATAAAGTTGTCCAAAGGAGATATGAAAAGATTCTAAGCTGTGACATCAAACAATAACATAAATATTTTTTAAATCCATAATTACTTATTTTCAAATATGAAGCTGAAATTTTTTAATATCGGAATTAAGTGTACAGCATGTGGTTTTAACCGCTCATCTTAAAATGCTTTTCAGAATATTTCATACTTCAGAATACTTCATAATTCATTCGAATTTCTTTTCTAACTATCATTATTTTCAAAATTAAGAACTTGTTATTTTAGAAACAAACCTTAAAAGCACAAAGAAAAAAATTTCAAATGTGTCAAATAAATAGAATCTGTGTTCATTTTTCTTCTAATTGATATAGCATTTATATCATATCTATTGGTTCTGATGGATTAACATTTTCAATCAATACGAATCATTATTCTGCCGGACGGTAATTGGAGAACACTGTCAGCAAAGTTTCCGAGAAAAACCTGTTTCGAACACAAATTCACGTTCAGCTCTTGCAGAGAGCCACCAACGTTTCCCATCATGCCGTCGCGGATTTTGAAATTCCGGATGGAAAAATTACCAAATATCGGAGTGCTGCTCAAAGTTTTGAACATTTATCAAGGTCGAAAGCAAGGCGTCGAAAAGAAAGTAATTACTGAATTTGAAGAGATGAGAATCGTTTCCAGATGAATAACTATGAGCGTTGAAAAATTCCGGAATCCATCAATTCCCTGTTGCTTCGTTTGCAGTGTTCTACCGAGAATGAATGTAACAAATGATGTGATCCGTAAACATTTATTTTTTATTTTGTTCATTGATTTGATTTGTTTCGTCTTCTTCAAGCTTGTTGATTATAATGATGAAACATGCTGTTTATCATTGATTTGTGCTTTAAATAACTGTAGAATTTTTTTCAGTTTTTAAAAGAAATATTCATTGTGTATCTGAAAATGTTGCATATGAATTTGACGTATTAATCAGTTAGGTCATGACGAATAATTTAGTAAAAGGTTTTAAGGTTTCTTCAAGATATCAAGTTCCCAAATCACCACTTTTTTGTTTGTGTTCTTTTCAAGGATAAAAAAAAAATTGAAGCATATAGCCAAGCACCACAACCAATCCCAAATAGATTATACTAGAAAGTTAAAGAAATTACTTTAGTACTTTAAATAGAGACGTCACAAGGAACATATTTAGCATATTGCAGAAAGAACAGTTTGTTTGAAGGAGAGTTGGAACCCTAAGACCGTTAATCCTAACTCTGTTACTTAGATGTATCTTTTCTCAAAAACGTTATAGATTCAAGTTTGAAATTTTTTATACAAGTAAAGTACATCTTTCTCATTATACTGAAATGATTTTTTTTAATTTCAAAAGTTTATTTTTTTACAAATTTCTTTTTGTGTCAAAACAAGAAATGTGAAATTAGCCATTTCGATGTACTTTTTCTCAAAATCTGTTATAGATACAAGTTTGAAACTTTTTATACATGTTAAGTACACCATTTTCATTATACTGAATTGAACTTTTGATTAATTTGTAATTTTTTACAAATTTACAAAATATTTCATTAGACATACTGAAATTTTACCCTATTTTGACACAAAAAAATTCTAAAAAATAAAGTATAGAGTTTTTTTAAAAAGAGCTAATTTCAGTATAATGAGAAAGGTGTACTTTTCATCGAAAAGAATTTTAAACATGTATCTATAACAAATTTAGAGAAAAGGTACATCAAAATGGCCAATTTCACATTTTTTTGTTTTGAGACAAAAAAATTTGTAAAAATAAATTTTTGAATTAAAAAAATCATTTCAGTATAATGAGACAGATGTACTTTACTTGTATAAAAAATTTCAATCTGGAATCTATAACAGATTTGGAGAAAAGATACATCTATATAACAGGGTTAGGGTTAACGGACTTAGGGTTCCGACTCAACTTAGTTGTCCAGCACTTACTAAAGCTATACAATTCTGGTTGGAGATACTACCATGGGAGAGCATCTTTTCTAGAAACTTCGCCTGCTATAATCAAAGTCATCTCTGGTCATCAGTGTGCAGTGCATTTTTATACCTAATTAAATAGTCAAAAGTATGGTCCTGGCTACGAGAGTGAAAGATAATTTGTAGGCGTTTGAAAAGAATTCGAATCCATGGAGAATAAACGCATATTTATTAACCGTTTACAGGCCAATATTAACAATTTGGAACATCGAATTGAAAATTCATTTAAAAATAAAATATTGTTCAGACTGTTTTGAAAAACTGTTAATTATGATTGAAAGAAAGCTTGATTTTTTGATATAGAAATTATGTTTCAGATATAAAATGGGGGGGGGAGTACAGAAATTCTTAAAAATGGGCTTTTTTACATTTTAATTTTGGTGTAGCATGAAAATTCTTATAAAATTATAAAATATTCCAAAATTTATAAAACTTCGTACGCACAGTTACAAATGTACTCGTTAATAATAACTTATAAAATATAATTATATAAATAAGAAACACATTTGTTATAATTCATTAAAGTTTCATATCGTGAATATTCTCTGAAAGAAGGAATTTCTTTACTGTGAGTTTCCATTTAAAGGAAAGTGGAAAGGACAATTTTCTTATAATTCAGGAAAGAAAATCCCCTTTTGTTGTTAAAAGGTTTAATGCTTTAGTTGTAGGGAAAAATCATTTTTATCTGTAATATGGGGGGGGGTACTTTTAAATGTGTCGGATAAGTATTTATGTATCGCTGGAATGATAATTCTGTAGTGATTATTCATCCAAATTAATATTTTCATCTCCCCTTCCAGCTAATTAAAGGATATTTTCATGTACAGACGAAAAAGATACACATAGAACAACGATATTGGATTCATAAATATAATGCTGGGTTAATTGTGTTTATCAATAGTATAAAATGCAATAAACTACGTTCACAATTCGAAAAAATAAATGGTGGTTTATTTTGTTTGAAAATGTGCTAAATATATTTGTTCTTTCTGGATGCCTATTTTTTTTAGTTAAAACCTATACCGATTCAGCCTACCGGAAAGGGTATGAGGCCTTTAGCAGACCGGTGGGAAAAAAATAAAAGTAATACAAGAATATCAATATGTTATGACACACACAAAAGCATCACAAACACAGCACAGAACTTTACAAACATTGCAAAAAAGGGACAATAACAAAATAAATAAAGTAACCTAAACGCACTCTCAAGAAAAAAAACAATACGCCACTGAAACGATATTACACTTGGAGAGAACCATAAATTAATTGAATTTTGTTTGATTTTTATCACCAGATCTGGAACCAAGATTAAAAATATTCAAAACACTCAAAAGGTGGAGCGCTCAGTATGCATCCAAATGAGCAAAACACAAGCACAAGCTCAGGACAAAACAACACACCAGTGGAAAGAAGGTGACAATAAAAATGTTTGTAAAGCATCATTAAAAATCCCACAAAAGAGAATCAAAAACGGACCCCGTGGTCTTTCACCAGTCCAGAAAAAGTCCACGTCAGTCAAACAACGATAAAAACACAAGAAAAAAAATGATCAAATTTTGAAAGTAAGAAGGGTAACAGCAAGAATACCAATTGGGGTTCCTCAAGGGTGAATGCTCAATAAAAGTTTGGACATTAAAACATCTTAATGAGTCCAGGATTAACCTGAAAACAATATAATCAGTTAAAATTAACTATGTAAATAAAGTGCTAAAAACTTAGGGTGGGGCGCAGGCACAACCCACCTAAAATTTTTTTAATCAGTGGTGTTGAGGTAATAGAGTAAAGATATTTTAAAATCATTTAATGTATGTGACTATCCTAAATTCCTCGTTTTGCTGAAAATTTTCGGAATTTATTTTATTTGTTCATTTTGTAGGTCATACATTTAGGTATCTAAAAATGCTTTGTTTTTGTTTCTACTATAATTACAAGTAAAGTTATAGTATAATTAATAAACCGTAAGTTGCAATTCTGATACCGGAAGTGGCAATTTAAAGAGCCTTAGAAATTCAAACAATTAGTTTGAACAACTATTTTTTAATTATCAAGCAATATATTGTCTAAAAATATAGATTTAAGCTTTCATTTCTTATTTATATTGGTTTTTGGCGACACTTTTTTTAAAAAAAATACAGCACAACAGTAATTACAACAGCAAAAATTATTTTTTGGCGCTTAAATTGCAGTTTTAAAATTTAATTCTATTTATTTTTAGCTGTTGCCTGTTCTCAAGTGTTTTGAAATATAAATTTATCCATTAAAGATTAAAATTACATGGAAATTGACAAAAAGCTAATTCAGATATCGAGACATCACTCATTACCTACAACACAGAATTATTCAGAAAAAAGTCTAAAAAGCTAAAAGAACACAGAATTCGTTTAAAATCAAGTAAAAGAGGATTTGACTTGTAAATATGGCGAGTTTTATGATTCTAAGGTGAGTAAAAAATTTTTTGTACTGTATGAAAATCTTTAAAAACGTTTTCGGAGAAATTGTGTTTTTCGATATTTTTCTTCGTGGCAAACATCATCTTGGAAAATGTTTTTGAGATATTAAAATTTAATTTGGCCAAAATGTTTTATTTGTTTCTAGCTATGTTTTGAACTAAAATTTAAACTCTCTGCCTATATTTATTTATTTTAATGACTTTTCAGTGAAAAGAATCTATGATTTTTTTTTAAAAAATCGAATTTGTTCATAAAGTTTGGAATATCTCCAAAACTTTTAGAGGTATTAAAAATCTTTTAATTCATAACACAGATAAATATGTTAGCTATATACTGTGAAAAAAGTAATGAAATATATTCAATAGAACTTGTTATAGGAGGTTTGGCGTGAGTGCAAATTTTCACTAAAATTTTGCTAAAAATTGCCTATATTTTGAAAGTCAATGAAATTGCATTGGAATTCTTAGTTTTATAACTCATATTAATTAAAAACATGAATGCTTACATCAAAAGTTTTAAAATTTAAAACAAAGTGCTCCGAAGGCCCTTTAGTGAATCACAAATGTTGTTACTAATAGTATATGTTTTCATTAATTTATTTATTGCCAACGTTCTGTGCCATGGATAGCTATTGCATACAAGAAATCGCGGGGAACATTACCTAATTACTTATCTGGAGTTCCGTCTAGAAGTCGCAATTATCCTTCTATGAACTGGGACGAAAAAAAGGATGGACCTCAAACACGACCAAAAGTTACCGGTTTTGTTAATTTACTCATTCTTTTGCATAGTCAATCCATAACTTCAGAATAAAGTTACGTATTAGTACATTGCGATCACCATCTGAAAACTGAAATTTCCATATACGTATGAACCTGAATTTAAGTACACATACTTAAAAATTTTAGAAGCAAAAGATAGGCTACAATAAAGAAGAAGCATACAAGCAATTGTATACAACTATATAATTTAATGTATACCAGAACTGAAATCTATTACAAATAAAATTCGCTGTTTGCTACTGAAGTCTTGAGAAGATTGTCGCCAGATCTGTGAATCATAAACATGGCACCTGGCCAATTCCGAATATACCCATTAACGGAGCCTCCGACAGACAAATTGAAAGTCGGCAGAATTGTAGGCTCCGTGAAAAAGCTGTTCCCACATGCTTAATCATGTTTTCCCTAGCGACCTTGAAGAACTATTATTTAAAACACGATGTTCAACCGTTTGTAGGCCAACCTCTTCAATAGCTCACTTCCATTATTACCATTGCTGGAATAACCTACTTTTACTAGATAGAGTCCTTTAGGATGATCATTAGTTAACTCTTCATTGATTGGAACAATTCTTGGAACGACAGAGAGAACTACATATTAATCAGAAGTAGTAGCTTCTAATTTGGATCGGAAAAAAACAATTTGGCGGAAGATTTACTTTATTAATGAAGTTCTTCGTTGCAGTGGTTTGGCAAAAATGACACCTCTGATTTCCATCTAAAGAAGTTGGCTGTCACTCGTCATTTTGGAAGAAACGGGCAATCCTTACAACCGATAAATAGGATTACATAGGTGTTTCCTTATTTATAATGAAATTACCAAGAACTTAGAGTTTCAAACATAGATTTAAAAAATCTTAAATTTATTGAATTAAATAGGAAACTTCGATTTATATCTTTATCATGCAGACACCGAAATTTTTGGAAAATTACAAATGAATTTTCATAAAATAAATTGTTGCTAGGATAAATTTACTTCTAGATTACCATTGTTTAATGAAGCACCTTTCTATGAGCTAAATGATGCGAATATAGGACTATCCAGCCTTGAATACTTTCTCTGTGCTCAATTGTAAGTTTTGTTATAGGGAAGCTTCTTGTACACTACGATAATGCTGGAAGCATCATTTTAACTTCAAGAGTCCTTCAAAATGCATATGCAATCTTCCCAACTGTTTGTCTTTAGAATAAAACGGCATGAATGTTGCAGATGGAGGCACTGATGATGATTTGGCTGACACTTTGAAACTCCTGTGGCTTTCTTGCATTTTATAAATGTTCTTAATCTTAATATAAATAAATAAATTTGTGTATGTGTGTGTGTATGTTCCACATCTCCTCCTAAACACCTGCATCAATTTCAACCAAACTTTGCACACTTATTATTTAAGACAAGAGGAAGATTATTGTCAACTTTTCGAAGTCCAAAAGTTAATTAAACTGTCAGTTAATTAGAAATTAACCGAAAGTGTTTTTCCGTATTAACTTCGGAGCAAATTATCCTCCCACAAATATTTTTATACCATCTTAAAGTTCAATAATTTCACCTTTTCAATGATACCAATTTTATATCTGTGAAATATTTCCTTCGACTTTTATTAATTTTTCAAAATTTAATAAATAAATTATTACAACAGAAGATTCTTAAATAAAGCAAATTTAATGATACTTCGTTGGTACGCAACGAACGGTGAGACTTGGAACATTTTTTTTTTTTTTTTTATTTTTGTAAATATTTTAAAAAGAAGTGAAAGTTCATTGTCAGCTTTAAAAGGCCCAAAAGTTAACTAAATTTTTTAATTAAAAATTTAACTAGATTTTGCGTATTTTTTTAGATATATTTCGAAAGTGCTAAGTTGCAATAACTATTTTTATACTATATTAAAGTTTAAAAAATAGCTTTTCAGTGAGAAAAATTTCATTTGCGTTCAAAATTGTTGCTCTCATTTCAATAATTAAAAAAATTCAATTGTGTATCAAATTCGCAATTTGTAGCATTGTATTTTTTATTGTTAAAGAGCAAGAAAACGTATGAAGAGCTGTTGCTAAGAGCATGTAAACAAAATTCTGGAAGAATGCTAAAGAAATGTTTAAAAGCAGACGATTCATAATTTATATCGGGAACAACTATTGATCTCGTTTATTTTTAAGCTTTCTATTAATGAAAATTTAACTATTTAATAAAATGACCCAAAACATTCGTCAAAATCCTTCGTATACTTCACTATTTATGAACGAAATTTGAAGTAAAACGTTTCAGACGAGAAAGAAATTTTTGTATTATAATTTTGTATACAAAAATAGTTTTTCAATAAAAATATTAGACATAAAAGTGTTTTAATCTCGAGCAACACCGGAAATAACAGCTAGTACTATTTATAAAACGCATATTATTCACTTACAACTGGTCATTTCATATGGTTTCTGCACGACAGACCGGGGCGCAGATGAGCCTACGTTACTATTCCGTTTCTATGATTCTTGTCAAACATTGAGAACTGTATTCACAACAGGATTTTATACACACATTTATTAAGTGAATCTTTATTCTCTGGCAGTCGTCAAAACATTTATATCTTTAAAAAAATTTATCATTTTCACTTAATGATAAATTCATGTTTAATAGCCTGTGGCTATGATTGCAGTTTGGCTTAATAAATTGGCATATTGCCGGTTGTAGAGGCTGAGGGATTGTGCCAGAGTTTTACTTTGCGATATATCTCACAAATAGCGAGTGTTGAGTGGTGGGCAACATTTGATGACATATTTAGACACCATAAGCTTTCATATGAAGTTAAAATTGTCGAAATCGGACCAGTGAGCACCGGTCCTCTTATTTTTCCAATTAATTTAAATATGCAGATTTTATAATGCGTAAATTAACTGTAGGAAACATAAAATCATGTACACTATACAGTATGAATACGTACAGTTTTAAAATAAACAAAACATTAACTTGATTAGTAGGCTTAATTCTCGCAAAAATAGACAAATGCCTACACTTATGTGAAATGGTAGACCTTAGGTGAATGAATCAAAACTGTCAGAATTTAGTTTTTGAGAAAACACAACGTATTCTCAAGGTAATTTTTTTTCATTTAATTACGGTTAATTATGTTTTCAACTAAGCTAAGATAATACCAGATGATAGAGTGATCTGATGTACGCGAGCAGGAAAGTTCAGAGTCTACTGCATTGATTACTGGATTATGAATAGGTTGTTATGCAACAGAATGGAGATGCTTATTTTACATAAAAATTTCACGAACCTAGATATACTATCACTTTTAAAAAGGTCCGGAACTTATTTTATTACTGAAGAATGAGTTGAGATAGAACCTGTTTGTGGTATTCCGTTTGAAGTAACTATCCTGTGCAACTATACGTTTTTGCCATTGTTCAAACAAAGACGTAAGTGCGGATTGCAAGCCTTCCTTTGCCATATTCTCCAAATGCCTTCTTCGCTGCACTTTTTCAGAACTTGAGAATTGCTGCACTTTAAGTAATTTCTTCATTCGAGGAAAAAGTCACCTGGGGCGATATATGGAGAATAAGCTAACTGTTAAAGTACCGGAATGGGAAGTCTTAACAGGTACAGTGAAACCTCTCTTAACGAATGAGAGGAGTGGGTGAAGTGGCCAGAGGGGATTGGAGTTCCCATGGGTGATGTGTTTGCGCTGTCCGACCCTTGACTGACCCATATAAATGAATGGGCTGAAGATTTTAAAGGTGAGTAGGATCAACACGCCATTTGATCTGCGTGGAGTGCTCGTGAATGTCCTACTTAACCATCCGTCTCGGGCACAACTGGACTGCAAGGCGCAGCCCAGACGATTTCGTCCCCTCTCCTCCACTTTCAAGAAGGGTACAAGTTTGCCCTTACTAGTAGTGTCCTTTCTTCACCTGATGTTTGGATCCCTCCCGCCTATTCAATTGACTTGCCCGCTACGTGGAATGCAGATATCGCCATACTGATCGCACAGGCACGTTGCACCCGAATTCGTCATGCATATGATGGCTCATAATATCTGCCATATGTTCTCATGGATGTTTATTTTACTTATTTCCTGTCTTTATCAAGTAAAATTCATTGTTGCAAAAAGCAGTTGCCCCGAAATCTGTTTCGGTCAAAGTAAGGTGACCAACTTTAACTCGAACATTATCTCCAACAAAAGAAGGACACAAATAATTTCAAGATGAAAAATATCATAAATAAAAGGAACATTTAATTCATTACAACAATAATACAGATTACACAATAATATGCTAAGTGCATAATGAAAACTTTTGTAGCATAATTTATCGTGAACTTCTCGAGGAAGGACAGAACTTACAAAAGGAGGACTGTCCTCTCTAAAGGAGGACGGTTGGTCACCTTAGACAAAGGAGACAAACAGCAAACCAAAGAGTTTGGTTTCAATGATGGGAAGACTTTGTTGTCCTGTGATCAGAAAGTATGTGGTTCTTGTGTCTTCCCTTTATGGTAATCGTTTGGCAACGATATTCTTATTTCTTTATTTTAAGCCTTCCCACGAATGTCAGTGATTAATTTTAGAGTGCGAAATTTAAAATTAATGGATATTAACAATTTTAATTACGAGATTGTTCTCCTGTGCCACTCAGACATATTGCGCGCGACGGAGGATTAAAAATCACCGCAAGCTACAAGCTGATTCCGGTTCGGAAGAATCTCTAATTACTTCAACTGAGGTGAGTTGAATGTAGCCACTACAAACTGAAGATATCCAATAACGATTGTGGCGCTAAAGGCCCAAGGTCCAATTCATTTTGTGTGTTCCTTTTATTTTCTTCCAATGAATAGTCTTTTTTCCCAATTATTTATCTGACAATCACGAACACGGCATAAGCACATTAATGAATGCGAACATCACACAAACATCAAACAGACGCACCATTTAGAAAATAATAATAACATTTTAAATCGGCCAGTACACCGATCCCATGCTTCGGACTTCACTCGTCCTTGTTTTTTACTCCAGACTGATCCAATGCCCCTTCGCATTGTGAAGATGAGCGTTAAAAAATTTCCTTCCTGGGGATTATTTTGGAACAAATTGACACAACAATTCCCTTCTTCCATGATCTGTCAGATGCTCTATGCTTAAGGCTTCCTTGAAAGCGACCTGAAATATAGTCTGATTTTCTAGTACGCACGCTCGCACAGCACAGGGGGCAATATTTGTGACGATTTAAGTTAGACATTTACAATTTAGCTCTACAGGTCAGACCTCTGACCCTAGAGCTACGAAATTTAACCCAAACATACTTTGGAGGATTGGAATGTCTATGTCGGAGCCTTCTTCTTTTTGGATTTTAAATAAAAATTGAATTAATTAAAATTTAAGAAAACTTTTGGAGCTTTTCCTTGATAACTTCCGAAAATATAAATCTACAAAAAATATTTTCACACCATCTGAAAATTCAAACAATTATCTTTACAATGATATCAATTAAGTTATCGAAAAAATTTTCTCAAATTTTAATAATTTCTAAAAATACTTTTAGGTCAATATACAACAAAACTTTTCATTGTTGTAATGAAATTTAAACCGTTTGCATTGTTTAAACAAATATTTAATTAGCAGGAACCGCCGTGATCCGCAGTGGGTTAGAAGCTTTACGTCTCGCAACTACTACTTTTTAAAGTTTTAAATACTACATACTGATTAGAGAAAAATGTCAGAAAACAGAAAAAACCAAATAAAATTACTTATGCACAACTTTTGTCGCGAATTTCTGCATAAAAGTTTTCAGAACAATAAATGCAGTATGATATCGCTCTAAATGAAGCTGTCATACCCTTCCATGGGTATATTAGAATATTCTTGAGGCGCACAGTTCATTGAAGCGCATACAGATAAAAAATACTCTTTTAAAGTTGCATCATTCTGGTTTACTAGCTGTCCTTGCAAAATGGCGAAATCAATTCGCGAAAAAAAAATGGCGAAATCAATTCGCGAAAAAAAAAATGGCGAAATCAATTCTCGAAAAAAAAATGGCGAAACCAATTCGCGGAAAAAAAATTAACGAAATCTGACCGTTGTGGAGGCTGGGGAATCAGTCTAGATTTCCCCCTTAAAAATATATATAGCGAAGGGGTGGAAGATGAACATTGATGGAATATCTGGGAATCCTAAGCTTTCATATGAAATAAAAATTGTCTAAATCTGTCCAGTGTTTGTGGCTGGGGATTCTGTCAATATTTTCCGCCATAAAGAATGTACAGTGAAGTAGTAATTTTTCGATTTATCTAAAAAATAGAGGGTGGCGGGGAAGATTTAGGGCACATAGACAAGAAAGATTTTATATGAAATAAAAATTGTCGTTATCGGTCCAGTAGTTGGGGCTGAAGGCCTGTTTCATGACGTTCGCAAGTTATTTTAAATACATAGATTCTATAATTATATTTAACAACTAATTTTTTGTTGCCATTCTGGGAAAAATAAATTTAAAATAGGCAAAAAGAATCTTAATATAAATAAAAATCATTGTGGGTATGTGGTTATGTTCCACATCTCCTCCTAAACCTATGGATTGTTTTCAACCAAATTTTGTACACTTATTATTTAAGACAAGGGGAAGACACTTATGAACTTTTCTAAGTCCAAAAGTTAATTAAACAAGCAGTTAATTAGAAATTAACCGAAACAGTTTTTCCGCCGTAACGTCGGAGCAAATTGTCCGACAAAAAATATTTTTATACCATCTTAAAGGTCAAAACTGTACCTTTTCACTGATACCAATTTTATTTCTGTGACATTTAACGTACGATTGTTGTTAATTTTTTAAAGTTCAATAATTTTTAATTACGTACGATTTTGAAATAACGAAGATTTATAGCTACTCCGTTGCTAGACAACGGTTAGACTTTGAACTAATTCACCTTTATTTCTGAAAATGTTGCTTATTTTTATAAATATCCATATAATATAAAAATGCGAAAAATGTCTGTCTGTTTGTTATGCATTCACGGCAAAACTACCAAACCGATTTGGATGAAAATTGGCAGAGTTGTAGCTTGAAACCCAGGAACGGACATAAGGTAGGTGAAATCATGTTAAATTCATTATTTTTGATTACAGATAACAATTAAATAATTAACAAGCGATTTGAGATGAAGATTACTACTTTATGTCACGTGATCCTTAAGGAATGCGTAAACAAAATCAACTGTCCCGTTATCCTTCAGAAAAGCGCAAACATTTGAAATAACGTATTTTTAAAGTCAAACATCACGTGATTTTGCTGAGAAAAGAAATAAATAATTAATTTGTGGAATAATAACTGAAAAATAGACTCCGGGACATAAAACTAATGATAGATCTGATATAGTTTCAAGAGTTTTTGGATTAAAATTTAAAAACTAAAGTTAATTATAACTAAAGGAAAATATCGTTCAATGTTTACTTAAAATAAGAGCCTAATTTAATGGAAAGGTTGCCAAAATAATTCTTTATCGCTCTTTTTATCGACATCCAAGATTTGTTTGGCTGTTAAATTTGTAACTAAATTTGGCGATTGCTAGAGATTCAAACAGTGTATTAAATTGGGACTTTTCAAAATTGTTCACAGTACAGAGGAACTGATAAGCAAGGTTTATCCTTCCCTACAAGCTAATAAGAGGAATAGAGATTGTTTGTTGATTGGGTAATTTTGGCACTGACTAATGAAAGTTTAGGTCAGATAAATGAAAAAAAAAATACTTCACATATGAAGGGATGTATTACAGAATATCTATCTGTAGATACGGTAATGCGCAATAACAAGTTAAATCATATCCTGTAGAGTTCTTCAATCCCATAGAATTGTCACGGATACCTTCTGACAAGCTGAGATTAAAATTCGGTGTGCCAGAACTATTCATACGTAACCTCGATGTACCGAGACTGCGCAGTGGCACACGGTTTCAAATTACACACTTGGGACCAAAAGTAGTGCTAGGTACTGATATAACTGGCATAGCGAGAGGTGAGAGTGCTAAATTCTACGCATTCCTATAATACCGAAGGATTTACCATCTCAGTTCAAAAGGTAAGAATTCACGTTAAAATTAGCATTTGCCAGGTTCATGGACAGACACTCAAAGGGGCATACGAGCAGTTTGAAAAACCATATTTTTCCCAGGGGCAACTATATGTGGCGTGTTCACGTGTGTCCACCCACAAGACCTCTACAACCGTGCAGAAAACGTTGAACAAAAAATGTAGAATACAAAAGTGTGTTAGCATGGATAAAAAAATTACCTAACTATAACAGCAGACATTATAGTACACTCCTGTTAGTCGTCCAATTACGTGTTATCAACTGTCAAAACT
Source organism: Araneus ventricosus (assembly GCA_013235015.1). NCBI lineage: Eukaryota > Metazoa > Arthropoda > Arachnida > Araneae > Araneidae > Araneus > Araneus ventricosus. Next base: position 93,216 of record BGPR01002634.1, read on the forward strand.
TTTAATTTCCTCTTTCAACATGTAACGAAACATTTATATTCCTGAATTAAAAGAAAACAATTCAAATTCTTCGCGCACGAAGTCGCGGGTAACACCTAGTATATATATATATATATTTAAAGAGATGCTATATTTATACATGATCATCTGCACTTGATGCTACATTGAACCTAACTAAAACAAAGATAAAAATATATGTAGAGAGGACTTAACAAAATAGTCTCCCAGAAAGGTTAAAAAAAGATGAAATATATCTATAGAATGGTATTTACGAGCGCAATATTACACGTGCCGCCACAGATGAATACGGGTTAAAAATACCTTTATTGCAGAAATACGTGTCTAATTGTAATTATCAAATTATTTCAGCGATTATAGTCAGCAGCGGATTTTGACTCAACTCTTTTTGCGAGTGCAGCGGATTTTGAATTCGGACTTTTCTTTCCAAATATTTCAAAAGTGAACCTGAAAGACATACCCTTGTTTCTGTACAGGCATTTTCTATTTCTTCGTGAAAGTTTTGGGTAAGTTTTACAAAACATTTATTAAAAATTTATTTCCAAAAGAGTATAGTGCAACCAGATTTTAGAGTTAAGAGAAGAATTTTATCAATTGCTATTGTAATTTTTAGTTGGAGTGAAAACTCAATTACTTTTATGTAGTCTTTTAAATTTTCATTATTTTGGTTTGCTTAATAACGATATAAATGTACTGCTTAGTTGTTTCAGTATAAATTTTATTGCGTGTAAATTGATTTTAATCCAAGATATCAATGAAATAACTGGAGCAAGTTTGAGTTATCCGTTATCATGATTCAAAATGAGCCAACTTGGAAAATAGGCTGCTTTATTTTCTCTACGTACAGTCAAACCCGGCTATAACGAATCCGCAACTTACCTAATCCAGATATTCTCTATAACAGAGCGTTCACTGTATTCGAATTTTTAAATATTGGCTGCATAGGATTTCCTATAATCCTTAAAAGATCTTCTGTGTCGAACAAATTAGTTGCACTAAATTGCAATTAATAATCGGTTATAGTAAAATGGATATTTATTCTTAAAATATTAAACATTAAAATTAATTTTACTTGCATTTACATACGAAAATATGTAGAGATCATTTTTCGTTAAGAAGCTGAAACTAAGCTTGAAATGCGGAAATTTTGGTTCACTATATCCGATTTGCTTGTTTTTGAAGATAGTTACAAGCATTTGAAAATACATTAGGGGATTAGGATTTTGTTTTGGATCATTTCAAATGCTTGTTATAACAGAGGGATCGTTATATCCAGGGATCATTATACCGGGGTTTGACTGTATAATACAAAAACACAAGTTTTAAAGCTATTCCCATCAGTGTGATTAAGTGAAATGCTACGCAGGAAGAAAAGATTTGCCGTCCGATTTCTTTCAATACTTGGACTGTTCCAAAGCAACTGTCCACAGCGACCGTATTTTTGAGCAGTGCTATCTGGCTACCAACAACGATGCAGTCTTTCAACTCGACAGTAAGAGGAAATTTTAAATTTCTTTAATTTTGTGCATTATTTTTTATCTAAATGTTGGAGAAGCTGCAAAACCTTCCCTCATTAACATATATCATTACTTTGGAAATCTTCTCTTCCTCCTAGCGATCAGTTTGGCGATGTCAACTTATTTCAAAATTTAAACGTCTAATGAACTTTTGATTATGCGTATCCATTCCGACTATTTTTTAGATATTTTAATTCAATACTTTATTTACTATTTTGGAGAAACTTACAACACATTTCTTCGGCAATTTCCTTCATATATTAGTTAAATGCTGTGTCTGGACAAATTGAAGTGTCATTTTGGGGGTGAAATCTAGAATTTGGTACACACTCTAAAAATGGCGTCAAGTCGCCAAAGCTAATACAGGTAATACCTGCATATGGCTTTGGCGACTTGGCTCCAATGATATGCAGCGGTCATCGTCTTGCTTTGGCGATTTGGCAGCGTTTTAAGAGTTTGTACCAAATTCTAGATTTCAACCCATTTTGGTTGTAAATTTAACCGGAAGAGGAAATTAAATTTAACTAAAAATTAAATTAAGGTATCCGACTGTGTTCGGAGACATTTTTTTGAAAAATATCTTATATATATTTTTTAATGTTATTTTTCAACTGCATATGTTTTAAAACTATGAAAATGTTGTAAAATTAGGGTTTCAAAAAAGTATTTAAAAAAAACCTGAGAAATTTGAAGGAAAATGACTAAAATATTTGCCTTACGCTAACAGCCATAGACAAAATCATATTCTAAATATACATAAATCCTTGTAGGAGTACATTTTTATGACGGTTATCTATATTATGCTCTAAAATATTTCTTGTACTTCAAAATAGTTTTGAGATATAGCTGAACATAGTTACTAAACTGGTAATTTTTCATAAAAAATGCTTTTCGTTTATATTTAAGCACTTAAAAATAATACTTGATTTTAAAATTGACCTTAGTTTTTAGAGGAAAACATCAAGCATATTACAGAAAACAATCTCAGAAAATTTCATATCAATACTCGAATAACTTTTTGAGATATCATTGTTACGGTCGACAGTTTTCCTCAAAAATATCATTTCTCAGAAAACACATTTAAAGTTTTCATGCAACATAAAATAATGCTTACAGTTCGGTAATAAAACAGCTGTAGCTCCATTTGTAATTCACGTAGAGTAAAAAGTGAAACAGTTTTAGAAAGCTGGTTAAACAGGCTACAAAATTAAGTCATAAAAAGCTTTTTGATAATTTCATCAAAAACGACGATTTTAAACCAGTCGGATACCTTAAAAATAGGATTAAATTTTCATTGTCGTTAATCACGGCTCAAAAATTGTCAGCTTGAAAGAAGGAGGGTAGAAATTTAGTATAATGTTACCCTTGTATTTTTCGCCAACTTGCTAACACATTTGGCGATCAAACAATGCATTAAAGTAATTAGAATTTGGTGACCAAATGGTTGTGAAGTTGGCGGAAAAAGATGAAGCACATGAAACTAGATTTCAACCAAATACAGAATTCTATTGGTTGAAATAAAAAAAAACACCCAAAACATAAAATTGCTACAGCTCTTCAGTGACCAAATCTAGAAATTGGTACACTTAAAACAGCGCCAAGTCACCAAAACGAAATATTCACTTCTGCACTTAATAAACAACCTTGGCGAGTTGGCGCCTCTTAAAGAGTGGGTACCAAATTCTAAATTTCAATCATATTTCCAATCAGTGCTATCTGACTATCACTAACGAAGTAGGCGGTCAGCACATTACAGAAGATGAAAATTTTAATTTTCTTAGTTTTATACATTCATTCTGATATTACTTTTCAAGACGCTGTAAAACCTTCTCTCGTTTATTATTAATACTTTGGTAATCACTATCGCACTACTTTGTGCACTAGGAATGTATTTTAAAATTAAATTACATAATGGATGGTAAAATTCTAGTTTAATGTACACACTTCATTACGCCAAGTTGCCAAAGCTGCCAAATCGCCAAGCAAGATGGCCGCCACGGTAAATATTGAAATAAAGCAGGTGTAGTTAAAGATTAACTGCCTAAATTCTAACATATTTTTTAATTTTGTCAGAGAATTTATTTTTTAAGCTTAATTAGTTAGGATATGTTTATTTAAGAAGTCTGCTTTTTGAAAATTATAGGCTCGATTGGTCAGTCGGCTATGGATTCTAAATTCGAAATTTCTGCAATCCAGCTACACCAATTTGGGCACCGGGCAGATTTTTTTAACTTAGAAAAGAACATCCTGCGGTCACAGCCGGAACCTAGTAGCTTCACTAGTGCATTGAATGTGAGGAACCTGTGTTATTTTAAATACTGAAATGAAAAATTCGGAAAAAGAACGGCAAATCGCTAAAGATTTCGGTGGAATGACTAAAAATTTTAATCAAACTGAAAAATTGAGAAATAGGACCAAACGATTTCAGAAGGATCGAGCAGACGATTTTCATTATAACAAATTCCAAAAATCATTTATTAACAAATGAAAAATAGAAACATTATTCTTACTGAAGTTAGCTCTTAAAATAACACCGTAATGTTTTTATCGTGATCTAAAATAACTTTAATTATAAGAAATAATATCCACATTCCAATAAAATTATTTAAATCGATAATTATCTTTTAATTATCTTTCATTTTTATTTCTTTTAAGATTCATGAAGTAGGTATGCAACTCAAAAACACAAAGATTTTGTAAACAATCTAACCGAAGGGTTGCTAGCATAACTAGTTGGTTATTTTGTTTGGGTTACCATTTGGCGTCAAACTCACTTTGTACATTAAACTAGAATTCAACCTAATGGATTTTTGAATATGTTTGTGCATGCCGACTCTCTTTTTTACTTTAATTCAATGCTTTATCCATCACTTGGCAGAAGAGTTAAGCACATTTCTTCGACAATTTCTTTCATATTCTGGTTATATGTTGCCTCTGAAAAATGGTTGGTGTCATTTTAACTGTAAACTTTACAGTAAAACGAAGCGATGTAAAATATAAAGAGGAGATAAGAAATCCCAGAAAATGAGAAATGGGACAGAGTAAAAAAAAATGCCTTTGAATACGGAAACGACTATTCTCAAAAAATATGGAACTCTCAAATAATGAGCTGCTTGGAAACTAATCACGTGATCGTAATTGGTTCGTGTGCCTTTCTGCTGCAAGCTGGAAATTTTGCTAGTGTAAACGCTGTTTCAAAGCAAGTTTTGCATGGCCCAATTACTGGTCAAAAAAGAAAGTCACGTGACACCATTCACGTAATGATGTGGCACAATGGAACCGCGTGGAGTCCTGCATAGTCCTTTGATTGCCCTGAAGTTAACCAGGCTTAACCCCTTAACTTGTTTGTTTCCTCGACTATCTAATTAGATGACAATTTCTATTTTGGAAATACATTGTTATTTTAATTCATTTGAAAACCCAAAGGACATTTGAAATATATATATAGTTTTCCGTGTATTTTTTGTATAGAATTATAACGTCTGTGAAAAACTTTGTTCTAGTTCATGACTTTAAAAGTTGGATAATTCGATGCATGTCCGGCGTAAGTGCATATCAGTTAAAGGGTTAATGTAGACTAGTCCAATTACTAGTGATGGTAACTTCCAAATAGAAAATAATATTTATCAGCTTAGGCCACGATTGTTCTATTCATAGGTACTCGGTTTTAATTCGTCCCTGTTGCTTCCAGAACTGTATGACGGCAACGTTCTGTTACGAAAATCGTGCGGTGAGTGTACGTGAATGTAGTACAAAAGGAGGGATAGTAAAAAAAAATGAAGCTGTATTCCACGAATATTCTAGCAAAACACGAATTAGAGGTTATAAAACTAAACAGCACTAGCATAAATTAACAACACAAGCCGACAGCAGTTCATTAATGAATATCAATAACAGCGTTTTCGATAGAGCTCAGAGTCTATCAACTCACCAGTTTGCACTGCTGGCAAAACTCCAAAGAGATTGATTCCTCGTTTGAATAGCTTGGTATTTCTAACTTTTGTAACCATGTGACGTCGTATAGAAATCTCTCGAAGGTTCTCAACAACTCCGTTCCAAGTAGAAATCATAATTCTCTCAAATCCTAGAATTTTCATTTTGTTGACAAAGGCGCAAATACTTTGAAAAAATTGTCGCCAAGTTTGTCGCTAAGGTCGGGGTTCATTAGTTCGACCTGTAGAAAAATCCCTATGTAAAACTCCCTTTCCTGCCCTGAGAGTAACATAGTGGATAAGCATTTTTTTCAAATTCGTAACAGTATATTGTTTCCTTTGCTAGTCTAACGTAGAAATTTTGAGTTATTAGGATTACTTTTTAATGGTGAAATTCTCTTGGTTGTTTAAGGGATAGGCTCTTGTTGTATGCATTAGAGTACCTACAACATATTTTAGCCACATATTTTGTTATTCAGTTTTCTTGCTCGGCACTAGATGAGGGGTTTTGAATGCTTTTTTTAAATCATAGGAAAATATATGCCAATGTAGTTTTTTTATATAATATGAAAAGCTTAAATAGTTCTAAGTTTAAAAAAATGAATTGTTCCAAGTTTCTCAAGTTCTGATGCAGTTAAAATAATTGTGAATTTTATAAGGCAGAAAGAAAGTGAAGTATTGTCCCATCGCTGAACATTATTTTATTAATTATTTTTTCATGATTTCGAAAAAACCAGAAAGTACTCCGATCAATATGCAGACATTAGTAAAGAAAGGCGAGTAAGAAACAGCAAACAGATCAGCTCATGTTATTCAATTTTTTATTTGCTTTAATAAATGATTTTTGTTCCCTTGATTTTGTACAGAGGCAAAACATCCCGGCATGATCCCAATCTTTTTATTAACATCTTTATTCGAATTTGAATGAAATAATCTGTGTTGGGCGCCATTTTCTTTCTCATCTACATAAATATTTAACTTGTGAGACTATCAGAAAACGCGTTATTTAGCTATAGGATTTGGAAACATCTATAGCAATTGATGTCTCACGTGGTTCCACTTTCAAAATAAAAGCAAACGAGTGCGACTGAGTTTGAGCCACATATTCAATGACTTATGACGAGTCTTGGCCTTGCTGTTAAATATTACCTAAACAAGGAAAGAAGGCGAATTAAACGTGCAAATCAATGAATTGATGTAAGTTTTGAAAGGTGTTTAGGAAGAATGATTTGTTTCATCAAGCCAGCGTGCTGGCCAGACATAAAAATGCAGTTCGGTCGCCAAAATCGGCTTTCTTTTCGGCGATTATTCGCGGAATGTGGTAATTCTGAAATAATGTATTATGTGGTAATTCTCTCCTTTTGGCGGTCTTTCTAACGGTTGGTGCGATTATGGTGATCTTGGCAACGAAACAGCACCTTGTTCTTAAATGCTACAGATTTCTTTTTAGGATTATTTTTATATATCTTGAAGCAAATATTAACTGTTTTTTAATTGCACCTTCATACATTTGTTCGTTAGTTTCATTCGAATATCTCATTTGTCTTCTAAATGCTTATAAAATAAAGAAAACGATCTTCTACAAGGACAAAAAGTTTATTCTGTGCCGATTTAACTTGAAACATCAGAAGCAAAACTGCTAAGATGAACCATGAAAGCTCTTTGCTAACATTCTGAGTGTCCTCATTACAGAGAGCGAAGCGAGCCGAGTTGACGTAACAAACTTGGATAAATTGCTATATAATCCTTCTGGTGGCTCGCACACTTCTGCGAAGAGGGGGCAGATCAGCCTAGCAAGTTAATAATTGGCAATCAAAAAGTAAAAATGGTTAATTTAACTCTCAGTTAATCGCATTAACCAATAGATACGCATGTAGTCAGCACCTATTCACTGTTTTTAACGCATTAGAAATTGAACGTTTTTAAAGAGAACTATTATTCTCCTTAAGAGTAATTATGATAGTTATAAGGAAAAGTTAACAAGAACTTATCACAGAATATATTCAAAAATGCTATATGTATTGAGACAATTTAAGGATGAAAATGATAGCGACAAATGGAGGGCTAATTTAAAAATGTTTGCACATGAAGGTTGATGAAGAGACTAGTATTTTACCGTAAATAAAATTTTGAAAAATTATTTAATGTTTATTGGTTGTTTGCATTCCATGTCATATCCCCGACGTATTGTCATGTTTTCTACATTTCCAGGGAGGAATAGTTACGGAAAGCGCCCGAAAACGCAAGCATTCTCAAGTCAATTCTGATGAAAGGCTGGCATCTTCAGAACTGATACAAACAGATCCAGACACACCGAGGAAACGCCCAACGTATCACCTGCCATTGCACAAGACGCAAGCACCAGCGGAGAACATCTGCCTAGTACTTGTTTTCAGGCCGGAAATCGCATGGGAAATACCGAAATCCGCATGGAAAATACCGAAATCCGCATAGAAAATACCGAAAACCGAATTGGAAATACCGAAAACCGCAACCTTTCTCTTGACTCTTCTGCTGAGACGCGAGCTTTTTCAGTGGTAACAGGATCAGATCAAAATTCGCAATCTGCCATTGTAGAAGATGCAAGCACCAGTGGAGAAGGTCAGCCTCCTAGCACGGACACTCCAACAGAATTTGTATGCCCTATTTGCCTGGGCGCCTCCTTTCGCCAGGATCAAACTAAGCGTCTTCGGTGCTCTCATGTATTTCATCAGTCATGTATCGACATGTGGTTGAACAACAGCAGAAGCTGTCCTCTCTGTCGCGCTCCTTACAGAAGGGTGAGGGTTCACAGAAAGAGAAGGCCTAACAGAAACAGAAGGCTTCGGGCTAACAGGAGGACTGTTTGATAGCTGGATGCATCGTTTTCGTGATCTCTAAATTCTATCACTGCTGAGGAAAAAATTTATATTCCTCGATTGATTCAAATAAAAATTTGTTCTCTACCCTTTGATTGTTTATGACTGGAAATAAAAAAGTTCCTACTAGTTACATGCGTTTAAGGATTTCGCTAAAGTTTGTTGAAATTTGTTTACATATGTATGGAATTTATTTCTGTTTTGCTTAGTTTGGGTATCTGGAGCTTCTGTTGCACAATACACCGTTAGTGGCGATTTTCAAATTTTCAGAATTTTGGTTTGCGACATTAATTAGCATTTAAAGTATTTTTTTACGATTGTTATCTTTAGTAGACTTACGAAATGTCAAATTTCATCGTTTATCAAACAACACTACCTATCTTAATTTTTGAAATTTCAAACAGGAAAAGAATATTCAATTTTTCGCAACCAATAACGAATATCTTTGAATTTTTTTCCACATCTGGTAGGAATATGTAGTCTCATATTTGAATGAGATCTTATAACTTTAGAAATATTCGCTATTCGTTGAGAATAATTTAGTCTTTTCTTGCTCTTTCAAACTTCAAAAGGATTGAAATAGGTTGTTTTGCTTGTTAAGCGTCAAATTCTAGTTTTTACTTTTGTATATTAGAGTGTATAGCTCAAATATGATCCACTTAAGCTAAGAAAATCTATTAAAAATTCTTTTTCCATTTAAATTCTACTGGAATGCAATTGTTGTTTTTTTTTAAACTAATCGCTGAAAGGGTCTAATGAAATATATATTTACAAATAAAAAAACAAGGAAACCAATGCTTAAAATTTTAAAAAATAACATATTTTTGTTGCAGAATTCACCAACAGTCTTGGACTGCAAGCACACAAGAGAAAGAATAAACTACTATGTACAAAAGAAAGACTGCATTGACCAGGTTGTGTAGTGGACACATTAAAAGCTTAAAATTCATCGATAAGGAAAAGACTTTTTCTTCTTGCCCTTGTTCCTGTCCTGCTTCTCCTGCCCATATCATTGACTGCATTGGCGCCTCTGCGAGGCAGCTGTGGAGTTGGGAGGGCAAAGGACTTGTGGAGTTGTTAGAGCGACATGGTGTCATGGACCTGGTCTAATCTTGGGCCAGGGGGACATGAAACAACAACAACAACACAAAAGAAAGATACATGTATGCTACGGTTAATGTGATTCATCGGTTATTAATTATAATAACTGGTCATTATTAATAATAACAGCGTTATCACATTCACCGTGACATATAGAAATCTATTAAAAATTCTTTTTCAATTTAAATTCGACTGGAATGAAATTGTTGTTTTTTGCAACTAATCGCTGAAAGGTTCTAATGAAATATATATTTGCAAATAAAAAGAACAAGGAAACCGATGCTTAAAATTAAAAAAAAAACTTATTTTTGTTGCAGAATTCACCAACAGTTTTGGACTGCAAGCACACAAGAGAAAGAATAAACTATTATGTAAAGAAGAAAGATATATGTATGCTACGGTTAATGTGATTAATCGGTTATTAATTATAATAACTGGTCATTATTAATAATAACAGCATTATCACATATCACCGTGACATATAGAAATCTATTAAAAATTATTTCAATTTAAATTCGACTTTATTGAAATGGAATTAAATTCGACAATTTTTTTTCAATTAATTGTTGAAAGGTGCTAATACAACATGCAGATGTACCAATAAGAGAAAAGCGGGTCAAGGAAACAAATTATGACGTTATACATCAGAACGAATGTGAAAGATGAAGTAAATGAGTTCTAGATGCACATTGCGCATTAGAGATTGAAAACTAAATCGAACACTTTGATCTTGGCGCTCTAAAAAGTAGCCAGTTAGATTTTATGATTGCTTCAATGGAGTATTACACTACTGTAAACTAAGGTAGACAAAACAGGAAACTTATATTTAAAAATTTGCATTTTTTTCAAAAAAGGTTTCATTTACTAGTATTATTTCAACCTCAAAACGAATGAAAACAACATTGAAATAATTTCGCATTAGGTTATGATGAGAACTAACAATTACTCCTAGTGATAATCAATTAATCATGACTGGCATCACGTTTTAAATGAAATTGTCGGAATCAAAACCTTTGAGAATTATGAGATATTTCTTTATAAGATTCAAGAAAAGAACATGGGAAAAAGGACAGAAAGAAATGTTCCCCTAGTAACAGCACTCGCGAAGACACGGATGATTCAAGCATAATCTTGCAACACGTTTGATGATTGTTGGGATTGGTGACAACCAGTTATCAATAAATTACTAATATAATAGTCCATATCTGTCTCTCACTGATCCGGTGACTCTCTGACGTCACCAACAATAAAATTCGCGCCGTAGCACTACGAGACGTTAAACAAATTATTGCATTGTTAAAGCACCTAAATTTCAGTAATTTTACATTTAAAAAAGTAATTCTTTTCCTAATTTCAAATTTAATAGCTCTAAGATAGTGAAATAATATTTGCTATCGATTGATATAAAATTTATCTCGCTATGATCAAAAGTTCCTGAGAAATTTTAAATTATATTAATCCTATATTTGAAATGAATTTTCGTTTTTTAATAGAAAGTAGTAAATTACGTCAGTGGTATATCATGCGCGTGATATAGTTTGGACGCCAAATTGTATCTCAATGCAATCGTGGCGATGTTGTTTTCTTGCCAAGAATTAAATAAATCCAGTTTGATCATTAAAAAGCACAGAAATAATACGAGAAGGATAGTTTTATTATTCTGGGTCAAGGCCCATGTTGTTGTCCCAGGCAATGAATTTGCCGATCACTTTGCTAAAATTGCTGTATTTGCTGGTTAAAATATTAATATATCTCTACTATATTCTTATATTTCTACTCTTTCCTAAAATATAAAATTAAAGAATTTATATTAAGCAGCTGGCAAAACTATTGGATGGATTCTGAAACAGGACCATTGGGTTCGTTGACCCTAATTTAATAATTATTAACAAACATCTATTATATTTTTAACAGACCCTGACCAATTTTTTTCGTTCTTATATCATTTAAAATTAGCCAGCACACCAAATTGTAAAGGCGGTTGACAAGATGATGAAGGCTACGATGTTTCTGTCTATACTGTTACTCGAAAATTTCATTTATAGACCTACTGACGCAAACAAACCCGCATAGTTTAAAATTTGAGTTAATTCTAAATATATACTTGTGAAAATGAAACAGATCTTTAAGATTTCCAGTTGAATTTGCAGTGAGCTTTGTCGTAAGGATTTTTAATTTAATTTAACTAGTCTTTTTATATAATACTAGCTGTTACCCGCGACTTCGTGCGCGAAGAATTTGAATTGCTATTTTTTTTAAATTCACGAATGTAAATGTTTCGTTATACATAGAAAGGGGAAATCAAAAGTTCTGACGGTTGATAATACATAATTGGACGACTAATTTAAGTCTCCGTTATTGTAAATTACATGATTGTACTCAATGGTATCATCTGCTCTTTGGAATATATCATCCACCATGCTATATGTCATCTGCTTCTACTGTTTAAAAGAATACATAAGACAAAATATACCTTCCTATTCTAAAAACTCTGACAAACATATCATATACGTCAATGGACGATCATGATTTGTTTATTTTGGATTCATAGACCGTTTTCCGGTAACCTTCCGATTTAAGCAATCGCCAAATCTATTTGGCAACTGTATCAAGCGCCAAGCTCGAATTAGTTCTTTCTTTAGTAAACAAAACGTTGAATTCCGTGTTCTTTGGGTTTGTGTAATCCTTTCTATTTAAATCGGTTAGAAACAGCTCTTAAAGCATTAAAATTCGAAACGGAACTATTGTAATTAGCTAAATCGTTTGGTTACAAATTTAACCGCCAAAAAAATTTTGGATGTCGATGAAAAGAGCGATAAAGAATAATTTTGGCAACCTTTCCACTAAATTTGGCTCTTATTTTAAGTAAATATTGAACGATATTTTGATTTAGTTATACTTAACTTTAGTTTTTAAATTTTAATCTAAAAACTCTTGGAACTATATTATATCTACCATTAGATTTCTGTCCCGGCGTTTATTTTTCAGTTATTATTCCAGAGATTATTTCTTTTCTCAGCAAGATCACGTGATGCATGACTTTAAAAATAAGTTATTCCACATGCTTGCGCTTTTCTGAAGGATCACGTGACATTTCATTTTGTTTACGCATTCCTTAAGGATCACTTGGCAGTTGATTGAAAAATAAAGTAATAATCTTCATCGCAAATCGCTTGTTAATTATTTAATTGTTATCTGTAGCCAAAAATAATGAATTTAACATGATGTCACCTACCCAATCTCCGTTCCTGGGTTCCAAGCTACAACTCTGCCAATTTTCATCCAAATCGGTTTGGTAGTTTTGCCGTGAATGCGTAACAAACAGACAGACACACTTTCGCATTTATTATATTATATGGATATTTTTAAAAATAAGCAAAATTTTCAGAAATAAAGGTGAATTAGTTCAAAGTCTAACCGTTGCCTAGCAACGGAGTAGCTATAAATCTTCGTTATTTCAAAATCGTCTGCACGCATTTTAAAATTTTAGAACTTTTAAAAATTAATAACAATCGAAGGGAAAATGTCAGAGAAATAAAATTGGTATCATTGAAAAGGTAAAAATTTGAACTTTAAGATGGTATAAAAATATTTTCTGTCGGACAGTTTGCTCCGAAGTTACGGCGGAAAAACGGTTTCGGTTATTTTCTAATTAACTGACTGTTTAATTAACTTTTGGACTTAGAAAAGTTCATAAGTGTCTTCCCCTTGTCTTAAATGATAAGTGTACAAAATTTGGTTGAAAACCGTCCATTGGTTTAGGAGGAGATGTGGAACATAGCCACATACATACCCACACACATACCCACACACATACCCACAATGACTTTTATTTATATTAAGATTATTATTATTAGAAGTACTAATTTATGAACTTTTAAATTAATACAAAACTATAAACTTTTTAATTTTTCTATTAATTATACCTTCTTACTCCCAGTATCTAGATAACTCAAAAAAACAATACTCCATTTACTCACCTTTAGATTCATCGCATCTTAGATCTTAAATCATATTTACATGCGCAAGGCAAGTATAATAGCATTTGATCAAACAATTAATTAATTCATTTTTAGTCACAATTTAGCATAACTTCAATTTAATTTCAGTTCTTAATTAATTATTAAAATAATCACCAAATTCAACACCAAAACAATTCATAAAGATCTTTAGTTTGCGTTGTGTCTTTTCTAATAAAAATTTTAGATGTTGTATTTTATAAAGTTAACCCAGGTTACACCAAATAGTTACCTCCATCACTGTCATAGGGGTGGCAAATAAATCAGAGACGAAAATACTTTAAACTAATGACATTTATTTATATAAAAAAATAACTCCACCATTTTACAACATACTTCACATATCCTAATATTCTTGATTGAAAAATCAGAATTATTATTGCACATGAATAATGATGGAACACATAAAATAAGGAACATAATGAAAAAAATATATTCAAGCACACAAACATAATAGTAATTTAGGGTCGACTCAGATCATAAAAGAGAATTTTAATTCAACACCTCATCCACACTCAAAATTTAATTATCTTTACTGCATCCTCAGCATTGATTCACTTTAATTTTATCTCATTAATATCAATCACTTTAATTTTATCTCATTAATATCAAGCTCATATAAGGGAAATGTTTAGATAGTGGCCATTAACAGTTCAATTATTAATTTTAATCTTTACCTAACTTAATCAGTATTTTGATTCATATTCTTGTTCATACTTTACCAACTCACCCTATTATTATACTAGTTTTCTTTACACTAATTAACAACATGACTATATGTATGAACATTGTTTCTTCCCAATAAAACACACGCTTTTAAAAATATTATACTGATACATAAACTGACAAATTAAAACGAAACCTCTTGACAAATATCGATAAAATCATGTCTTGCTTTTACAAATAATGTCGTTAACATGTGCAAATAATAAACTTCTTAATTTCAATTGACATGAATCCTTATTTACCATTATTATTTTTTTTAACAGTACAGTGTTGCTAAATGTGAGGATATAAATACATATATATATGATGCATTACATTGCCAACTAACTTTATCAAAACTCATGTAATAGAACCCTATTTGCCTTACTTAAAATAAAATTTCAATTTAATACATCTGAAAATAAACACTTCATTTCAATCTTCATCCCCAGCTTAATTTCCTTTTTGCATCGTGAATTCACATATATCGATTTAAAATAAATGGGACAGATTACTTACTGGGAATTTAATGTTAATTAACCTTTAGCAGAATCATATCAATGCTAATTTATCTACGCATGAAACACAGCAGAACAATCCTGCTCATTGAAATATGATTCTTTTATATCTGATAAAAACCTAAATCAAAACATCCAAAATAGTAAATTAAAGGCTTATCTGTATATAGAAGCACAGCGTGAAGAAACCAGGAACACATAAACCTTCATGTAAATTGTTCAGTCTGTCTGTACCAGCACGTAGGATCTGACAATTATTTTATGGACCACAGGGTAAATGAGTCCCTAATTCCACAGTTGTAGCACTGATGGTTCATGAAGAAAAAAATAAAAGGTTTTTGCAGGATCCGGCAGTTATTTTATTGGCCAAAAAATGTTGCACTAGGAGTTCACTAGCATATGAACACAACGAAAAAAAATGGTTTCTCAGCAGAAAATCCTCAGCTCCGGACAGAACACACATGGTGGAGCGTCAGTTCTAAGGTAGTGGGGATGCTCGGTTCAACCGTGTTTTCGATGAGGCAACACTATGAATTGTCCGACTACGGACAGTCCGAAAGAGGGTCCAGCAAAGACCGACTTCACCGTTTTCCATCCATTTTAGCTGCACCGAGAGCCAGCCCAGCAAAGTCAATGGTCTCAGACATCACGGCCTCGCCCCACCGAATCCCGCGTCTCCAGCCCAGTTTGATCTTCTTTTTGCCACAAAGCCTCAGAGTCCGGGCCGAGAGCCAGGAGGGCCCTCTTCCCTTCTTCAAAGCCAAAGCCTCTCTCTGTCTGAGACCGACGACCACCAGATTCCAGTCATCGACCCCAAACGGGACCCCTCTATTTTTTTAAAATTTTATTTAGGAACGGGGCGCTCCGTCAGGAGAAAAAAGGCGCAAACCACCACCCACGACGAAAAGGGTGAAAGACCCCTTCCAGACGAAACTCCCCGCTTGAAGTTGGGGAAAAAAGACTTTATCTCAAATTCAAGAAAACTCTACACAACAGCTTTCTGATTGAAGGAAGGTTGCCTTTGCTTTTTTAACATTCTTGTGATTTTTTATTACTTTTTGGAATATGAAATTTTATATGTTTTTTCTGAATTATCATGCATTCTGTAATGTGTTTAAACTCTTATATATTTTTTTAATTTCTTATTTTTATTTGTCTTTTTTTCAGATTTTTCATACTGTCTCCTGCCTTTTCTTTTTTTCCTTTTATTGTCTTTTCTTTATTTTTTACACTTTTTTTGTCTTTTGGTGTTGTTCACACTTTTGTTTCTGTTGTTACATTTTTTGCATTCTATGTCATGATGTGAGGCAATGCAATTTGATTTAAAGTTCTTTTTGTATTCTTGTTTTTTATTGCCCGTCGTCCGAGTCAGAGCCTTACACACTCTGGGTAGGCTGTGTTGGGGTGGGCAAATACATAAATAAAAGTGTACATAGAGAAAGTGTTGTTACGAAACTCTTTCGATGGATGTACAATGAATTAGTCCTACAAGCTGGATAATGGAGAACGACGATTTATAAACGAATATTCCAGAAATCATGAAGGGCAGTTAACAAGAAAAACAGCACTTGTGAAAATCAGCAACATAATCAGACAGCAAATCACTGATAAGAACAGAAACAACAATATCAACGGGGCTTAGCGTCTAACCGCTAACCAACTCGCAATGAGAAACAAAACTACAAAGAGATTATTCTCTCGTTTAAGCTCCTCTGTTATTTGCAGATTTCCAACAGGGAGTGGAATTCTCCAGAAAAATCCAGATCTCAGTTCCTATAAGAGATAGAGCCACAATTCTTGGATTTTCTAAAACCTTCATTCTTGTCGCCAAAATTGGGGGATATAGGCTGGCCCTACATCTCCCCGAGACTGGAAGAAAAAGCACAATTTTTAAAATTATATATATGTCTGTGAACGTCGTAACAGAAAGTCGCAACGAGCTAGACGAAAAAGTTTGGTATGGTATCAGAATTCAGAAATTGCATATTTCTATCATATTTTGAACGAAATCCGTCCAAAGAAGTTTGTACGTCCGTGGACATGCGAAAACGACTCCTCGAAGAGGTAGATGGATCAAATTTCGCAAACTGTTTTATCGTTAGAATTGAAGATCTGTATCAAAATACAGTCGGTAGAAAGAAAGACGCACAATATTCCCGATCTGTTTTTCTTTACTTTACTACAATGCACAAATCACGGTATATTGCAGTGGAGGCGAATCTATGACCCCCTGGTCAGATACTGATCCACAAAGTCTTTTTAAATAACCCACGCGTTGATTTTTTCCAAACTTAATTTATATCATAAAGGGTTAAAAATCAGTCGAAAATATGAAAAAATTAAAGTATAGATACATAGATATCTAATGTAGAATTTATAAGAAACGTATTTCCAAGTGGATGTTGGCTAACTGATCATCTATCGTATCATTGCACCTGTGTATGACTCATGACAGCCATGGCGTGCAGGGCAGTAGTGTTTAACGATTCAACTTTATAATTATTTTTCATTATTTATTTTTGAGCAGCAGAAGGGAACGTAAATTGTTTTAGACGATTTTAAAATTGGGAACAAAAACAAGTCAACTATCAAGATTTTCTGTTAACGAATTTTCAGTGTTTCCAAATTATTGGTACCCTTTTTACCACCCCTTTCCTCTCTTTCGAAGTCATGCCACTGACTTAATGATCCACAGACTAGTATTAATCCTTCAATGCACGATTTTTTAAATTTCAAACTAAAAAATGTTTTTGACATGGGAAATTCACATATGACAACAAAAAAATTCACAAAATATTCAAAATAGAATTCTGATATTATTAAATTGAATTTAATGAAAGTATCAAATCACTATTTCTTTTTTATAGAACAATAAAAGAAAGTATTTTAAAAGTAATTTCAAATGGTAAATACCTGTAGAAGCAATTGATGAAACCATCAAAGATTAAACAAAATAAATAAATAAATTTAAATGCTAAAAACTGCGTAAATATGTCAATAGGTGTATAAGGAATAAATGACTACCACAGACATATCAGTAGGACCTGTGCTGTCCATGGAAAATGGAACGAATAATTATTATCCGGTCTCTAATGATGTTTCTAATCCGATACAGCGTGTAGGAGTGGAGATAAAATTTTCTATTCTTTATTAAGATGAAACATAAATTATGCATCAAATTTGATGCGGTATGCATAAAGGGTTAAAAGATAATGAACAAAATGTGACGCTATATTGTATTAGTATACGAGAAAGTGGAAGGGAGAATACCCTCAAGGGCCTATTTGGACATTCAGGAGGAGAACGCTCCAGACGATTTGGATCGCTTTGCTAAAGGGTGTTGTTACACTTGTGTACAGTAGCATTTGCGTATAGGTCATTAAATCCTAATTAGTCCTCTTTGGCTCATCAACAAGAGGTGGTTAGTCAGTGATTTGTGTAGGTTTTCTAGAATTTATTTCTGGTTGAAGATTATTCGTCGAGGCCAGTGAAGATTATTCGAACGGATAATTGAAAATTTGCTCCTGGATATAAAAGTTAATGATATTTCAGAGTCTGTTACGTAAATATGAGCGAAATTTTCTTCAATATCAATGAAATATAATACATGTATTATTGTATAGTAGTTCAAATTTTTATTAGTATTTTTATCTGTCAACAGCAGATTTCGTTTACTATTTAACCCTTTGAGTACTGAATTATTTGAAGATTTTTATGCCCATGGGACGGATTTAATTTGCCACTATATGGATTAATATGTAAAAGTAATACATTTTATTTGGAATATACTTATATTGGTGATATAAATATATTTTTGAAACGGCATTTTAGTTACAAAATATAAATGAATATATAAAGGAAACAAAATATAAATAAATATATAAAGGGAACAAAATATAAATAAATATATAAAGGAAACAAAATATAAATATTTATACAGAACAAGAACCAACTTAAAGTCTAACAATTTTGTACCGTGTGGTATTTTTCAAAACATGTCGGTAAATGCAAAGGTACCTGACATTGTTTGCATTGCCAAGTGGTTTCTTTTCTTATTTTATGTTTATAACATACACGGCACCGTTTTGTAGGATGTTTCTTTAATTCTGTAGCCGGAATATTCTCCGGAAAATGTGCCCAATTTTTCGCTTGCAAACGATGTGGCGCATCGCTACTTGTAGGACGCCCACGGATATTATAATTTGGCAGGACCACTTGCGCCAATAATTCTTCTTAAATTCAGATGACGAGTCAGACTCGTCCACCGTAACTTCGCCCAAGTAAGCAGTTGACGAGTCTCACTCGTCCACCGTAACTTCACCCAAGTAAGCAGATGACGAGTCTCACTCGTCAGATGTACCCAAAGGGTTAATAATGCGTCTAGAAGACATGTTCTTATCAGTCACACAACCGGCCGTCAAATATCATTGATCTATAGTAAATTATTTATTTGTAAGCATCTGTGTCACTGTACGCAAGTGCAACACAATCTGCTAAAGACGGTTCCAATTTTCAGTTCATCCATTTAGATGCAACATTCACGAAAGCTCCAAAAAGCACTACCGATTGCTGCTATCCCCGCCTGCTCCTTCTAACGTCTTCAAAGCAAGACCCCCGCCCCGCTTTCCCTTCTCCCCAAGGGTGGTTTTCGCTTTTGTGAGAGAGGCTCGCTCCCCTTCTCGAGGATCGTATTTCAGCTTTATGACCGAATGCGCCAATTGGAAAACAAACGCCGCCGTTGGATTTAATATTTTTCGACCACAACAGTTCAATTCTCATCGGATATTCGCACTGATGACGGGTTTTGGTGCGAGGGGCTCCAAATGTTGTGAATAGCATCTTCGATTTGCTATAGATTGCAAAAAAACGAAAGAAAAATTATCAAAGAAGAAACCCTTTTTGGTCCATTTGCGCAGGACCCGGCAATGGTTGGATCCAGGGCGACCTTGTACATCATCTGGAGGCCCTAGACGAGTGTATTTGCGGTACAGCAACCTTAACAGTATGAAACAAAGATTTTAATAAAAATTTCATAATTTAATGTTTAAAATTCCTAATTGTAGATAATTATTCATAACGAACCACAACATTCGCCAGTGACCGACTACCGGCTGTGTTATATTGATGGAGACAATCGAGATCCAGTGCTGATCAGATTTGAAGGCAATATTCTGTGAAGTTCAGATGCCTGGATTTTACAAGTATTTTCCAGCGAGATTTGAAAATCGAAATATCGAATATATCTAAATTTTGAATCTAGATAATTAATCGAAAATTGACACATGAATTTTTATCCTTGTTTTTAAGTACTTATTGGTGAGAACAATTATTTTATTTTCACTTACTTTTAGTACAAGCGTTAATTCCATGTTTTTTAAAGATTTTTTAAAGTTTATAAGGACTTATTATCCGTCTTTATATTATATCATGTTTATCTCTTGCGTAATGTCATGCATTTACATGAGCATGTCGTGAAATGTAGTTAATCGTAAGGAAAGTATATAAAACAATCGTTTTAAAAGTATGAGATTAAAGAACGGACTTTCTGCTCTTCCTCTAAATTATATCGTGTATATCCGTTGTATGCTATTTTGAATTTAAATAAATATTTACTGAAACACAATAAAGAGAAGACAAGAAAATGGGAACAAACAGTACATGAGACAACATAAAAAAAACCAGGAGACAAGATTTTAAAGAGTCGAGAATAAAGTTTTATTTAATATCTTACGAAATCCCTAAAATCTCATTTTCAAAGAAAAATTATAAAACTACGCTATGAATATAAAAAATGTTTGGATAGCTTAACACGTTCATGGGCATGTGAATCAAATACGATTCACACGACGATCAAATACAATTCATACCTACTATCTAATCAGATGATCCCTCTTCTAACATAGTTAAAGCATAGCAGAGAAGGAGTCATGCAATTAAATCGATGATTCGAATTTCCGACGTGAGTCGTAGAGACTAACATGCTAAATTTCTTTCGAAATCAATATTGGAATTAATCCTTGTGAAACATGTTACAGATCACAAACAAGCGCACAAGACACTGTTACGTACTGGAATAGTTGAGAATTTAGATAAAGACACGGTAGTTCTACGATGGTAAAAGAAATAACGTAATTATGCAATAAGGAAGGGTCTTCAAAAAACATTTTGAAGTATAGCGTCTTTTGCAAAACATTAGCAAAAAGCCCAATCTGTTTTTAAGTATTCGTTCACAGACAGACAGACATAATTGTAAAATTGTATTTTTCCGACTCTGGGTTTAGTTTAGTTATATTAACATCCCATTTTGAAGCAACACGATGGCTATTTTGGGATGGACCTTGATATTTTGAACCGCAATCAGATGACGAGGATGACACCTGAGCTGGCAACCGCTCTCCAAACTTCCGCACCACACCAGAGTGAGGACTTTTGACTTCCTACGTATGATTTAGCGTGCAAGAGGCCCAATAAACGACAGATCTTCAGAGGGAGCAGGTTTCGAGCCAGGCAGCCTTAGACCCCGAAGCCGGCACCTCACCCGAAGACACCTATATTCATCGAAATCTCGAGGTCGAATTTTTTGACGGTTACAGTATTTTCTCGTTCTGCACGAGAAAGTAAAAAATGCAACTGCTGGGTGTTTCAAATAAAATAATGACTCTCCGACCTGATTTTTCGGAAGGTTAGGCAGGATAACGAAAAGAAGATAAAACCAGAATTCCATATATTCTATTCTATGTATTCGATTCCTGCCCCATCCACACCATTAAAAACAAACCTTATGTAACAAACCTCTCTCTAATTCATATTTTCAGGCTTCTTAGTACAGGAATGTGCTTAAGGAAAATTTTGTTATACAGGGTGTCCCAAAAAGTGGAACAATCATTTATTTCTTTAAATATTGCACCTAGACATATATTTCCGATTATAAAGTTTCATGAAATAAGGTAGGAATTTGTGTGAAAACACTTTTGCTTCTGTGGAAGTTGAAAATTAAGAAAATTAAATTTTTATACAGCCCCCATAGAACAAAAGTGTCAATGAGTAAATGGCTCCTTCAAAACGGGACGTTAATATAACTAAACTTCGTAGCTGCGGTTTGTAACTATGTGAGGTGACTAAATTAACTGTGGGTTGAGCGTGGAATCGCAGGTAATAATAAAAATCACAGATATAGCAGACAGATTCACTGTCGAAACATGCTTTTATTCCGTTTGGCTTCATTGTGAAAGAGATTGAGTTATATGGCACCGAGATAGTCCCATGTTAAATGTAGAAAGGAATGAGTCGGATAAACAACGTAAGCATCTGGATGTCCCCAATGAATGCATCCGATATCTCATTCATCGAAAGCTTCCATATAAAGGCTTTGTTAAACATCATTTTTAACTAACAAGCTTCAAAGAGGACGTATTACGTATTTAGACCCAATATTCCCTAGTGTTGATCAGGTACATAAATGCTATGAAAGCACAAATAATAGGAAGAAGCATTATTAAAATTTCATTTTAATAAATCATGACGGTTTTTAAACACTGGAACAGGTTTCTTCCAGAGTAAACAAAGCACTGCTTTCATGATATTGCATTGCTTGTATCGGTTTATGTCTAACAAATTCAGACTACATATAGGATCAAGATCGTATTTTTTGGTTTTTAATTTTCGCTGTTGAAAAGATTTCGTCAGATTTTGATTCACACATTTGTTACCTGCTTAAAATTTATAACGCATTTTTTTCTTGAAAACGATGGTTTTCTCTAATAAACATCATTTTATATTTACAGGCCTATCACTTTTTTATTCATGCTAAAATTGACTCATTTATCGATAAAGCAAGAACAACTTCAAACCCTCAAAAACTAAAGAAGTATCTAATATTAATTATTATTTATTTTTCATTTAGTATCCATTTCCGAATATTTTTTACACAATAAAACAACTGAGTTTTAAACAAAGAACAATTACTTGAAAATTAAATCATTCCAGAATTAAGATATGTTCTGGATCTGCATTCTTTTATTTTTTACAGGGTAAGAAAATTTTTTTGATATGGCCTCTCACAAACGAGAATAAATTATTTTGCCTTATTTCGCTAATAACTTACCAAATTTTATCACTTTAACCCTTCATGGGAGGGGCTAGCGTATGGCACAATTTGGGAGGGGCGGCGGATAGAGTACGCCAGGTCGTTTTTTTCCCATCCTATGCTTCATATTACTCCCCATTTTTTTTAGTTCATCACTTTGATCTGTTCAGGAACCATAATAGAGAGAAATGAAGAAAAAGAATGAAAAATAAAATAGAAAAAGAAGAATATCTATTCGGCATTGAATAAATGAGCATCTCCCACGAAAGAGCTCCAAGTTTTCGTCGGTCGTGAGTTGGTCAAGAGACGTATAAAATTTTTGGCAGTTTTCATTGAAAGAGTCGAAAAATACTCTCACTCCAACTAACTTACCAGTTTTTACTGCGTGTGTCCGTCGTGACTTTGTCTTCGAATCTGTTGGCAGCCCACATGTTTCTGGAGTACTGAATTGGCCGACGTGACGCAAGCGAAAAAAAAAAAATACTTGGATTGGAAGTCAGAACTCCTACTGAACGAATCTGCTAGATTCCTATTATGTTAAAGGAAGGGAAAGGGCTCAGAGAGGAACACTAAAAAATTCACAGCAAAAAATAACTCGCTGCCTCCCACTGAGGTTTAAGCCAATAAACAGCCAACTTGAGGAAGCGGTGTTCGATTATTGGTGTATTTTCTGGAGAGGGCCGTTGAAAGGTAAATAAAAAAATTATATTACGTTATAAAATTCAAAGTTTTATAAATCGGTCCGATATGGCCTGCGGAATTGTGAATTGCAATAAAAGAAAATACTTCTTTGCTTCATATAATGCATTTTTTAATTGGAATATGCGCCCATTTCTAATTTGTTTAGAAATTAGTGGACGCTCTGCATAATGATTTGCGATGAAATATTTTGATAAGAATAATAAATAAAATAATAAATAATTGCGGTGAAATATTTCGTAACTTTGATAAGGATAACATATAAAATAATAAATAATAAAATTTTATAATATTATCTTTTTATTAGTATTGCTATCTCTATTCAAAAATTAAAGTTATTTTTCAGTGCATTCCTTTCAAAATATCGTTTCATCATTATGAAAAACGAATTTGATTTCTAATAAATTAAACAAAGTTGTCCATATATAGAATTGCCATATTTGTCCCGTTTCCTCTAGAAACTCTGCGTTATTTTAACTTTAAAATGACTTGCACTCAATTTTATAATTATGTGAAAGAAGAAAATGACATAATTATGACAGTTAAATCAATTTTAAAATACGACTAGGCTAAAAAGGATTAGCATCGCATCTGTTTTATTATTCTACGTGTTCATTTTATTTTATTGCTTAAACTTTATTGATTTTTATCAGAGTATAATAAATCTTTAGTTACTCATTTTTTTCATGTTTCATTTATTTAGCACTTAAACGTCCCGTATCAATGCCTGGGAATAATGACAACCCTATGTTCCAAATAATAAGAAAATACTTCTCTAGCGAAACGCAAGCATTCGATATAACATTATAGGAAGAAAATGTATTTTATTTTCCTTTCCGCTGCTTACACACCAACACCAACATTCAATTGGCCATGTTTACGAATAACGCCTACTTTGGGAAAAATAAAAAAGAGTATGTCATGCATTGTTTATAGAAAATGACAGTAGCTTTTTGGAATGTGTGTACTTCGTCGCTTATTCTTCATCACGTGTCTGCCCCTGACAATGCAGATTCTCTTCCACTCATTAAATAACAGCCTTGAGCCATTCATACAGTACCCCAGTTTAAACGTCACAGTTTTATGCAAATGATTCCTGTAAAATTTTCGATGGAGCTATTTGACGATGTTTTTATGACCAAACACAGTTTTTTACTACTTTGTTTATAAAAGCGAAGTTTCTTTGCTTATTCGTGGTTCAAAATGAATCCAAGCACCGACGCGAACATGATTGGGTCAAAATTTATGCAGATGGTATTCATTTTTAGTCTTTTGTTTCCAAGATTTTTTTGTTAACCCAGCAAATTATTTTTTTCATTATTTTTTGCAAGCATAAATTTTATAGAGAAAGTGCGCGTTTTGTTTTGATATTAAATTAATTATCCCGCGACCTTTATAGATGGGACAGAGAATCACAACAATGAGAAATTCTTGGACGAGAGATTGCCTAAGAGATGAACAGAGCTATCAGACTTTGTGACTAAATACTCTTTTGGCCTATTTTACAAATGTTACTACTTTTTGTTACAACCGAAAAACGTAGCAGTGTCATTGTTTCCCCTTGAAACCAATTTATTATATTACGAAAAATTATTTTATTTTATTCCTTCTTGGAAATGCCTTGAAATCATTGTTCAGAAGAGCGCATTTCACTCATCCACGACAATAACTGCCCATGATTTTCAGCAAAATTCATAGTTTGTTTTTAAAAGTGGCATAAATCACCGTTCTGGAATGAATTCATGATAAAGCGTTTGAATAATTTACATGAAGGATTTTAAAACGGATCGATTGCACCACGAATATTTTTGGAAGGAGATTGAATGCACCACTCCTTCAATTCTATGATCACTTATTATTATTATACAGCGTATGCGGGTAAAGATTTTATGATGTCTTGAAAAACTGTTGAAGATTAAGAACCTTGCAGTATACAGTGCTATATTTATTTCAAAAATACAGGAGTTATATTTTAAGGAAGGTTTGGAAGGTATGATTTTCTTGGTAAAAGGTTCTGCTTAAGACAAAATGCGTCTAACACTAGATTTATTGAAACTATGAAACATGAAAAAAGTTTTAAGGGAGGCATTATTCTATAGTAAAAATCTACGTCACTAGTTTAAAACACATACCAGTTAAAAGTAATTGGTACGCAGTTATAATAGTAAAATTTCGGTACAGGAAAAAATAGCTTTTAGAAATCTCAGAAGTTTAGGGTGGGATTATCATCCACCAAGTTCAGTAAGTTTAAAACAAATAGATAAGTGAAAGTGTGCCACACGATGAAAGGTAAAATAGGGACATAATAGAGGCATTCAGTTAGAACGCAGGTTATCCTTATCGCTGCAGTCAGGGGTGTGTAGCAGAGTAAATTAAAGTTAGAATGCAGAGGACCACACCATAGGGGTTCGTTCAACAAACAACAAATGCCCATGTACGTATACAGTGATTTATATTTTTAATTTTCTTTAAATTTAATCTCTTTAAGGCCGCCTAATTTATAGTTATAAACTAATTACTTCTACCTCAATCTTAGATAATCGCACTTCTACTGTGACTTACAAAGTCACGAGATCTTCGGGACTTCGACGTTATCTCAGCAGTATAAAAAGACATGGCTGCTGCTGTCTTTCTCTTTTTACGATGTAACTCCTGGTAAGACGCAGCGCTTTGTGGGTAAACTCTTCACCACTGGTCATGGCTTTAAATTTAATTATGATCACTTTATCTATTTCATATAACCTACATCTCAATCTTTGAGTCAAATGAATAGAAAGAAATCGGATAATCTATTGCGTACTTCCTTTCAAGATGCTTGATTACACCTCACCTAAAGATTAACGAACATAAACAATATGTAAAATTGTTTATGATGATTTTATTGAAACAATAAAGAAATTATCGGGAAATTCCTGGAACATAAATGATGAAATTATTTAAGCAGAGCAGCAATTATTTAAAGTATCGTAATGATCCTTGAAGCAGAAAAGCGAGGGTCAAGAGCCGTTAGCTTAGAGGTTTAAAGGGCGGGTTATTCTGCGTAAAAAGGGTTATTCTGCGTAGAAATGCCCTTTTGAAATTCTCGTTATATTAAATAGACCCCTCGCAGGTTATTTCCCCGAGTAAAAGGCTTTGGTCGAAAAATTTTCCTTCAAAACCTTTTTATTTAGTTTGATTTGTTTTATGTTTGTAAAGATGAAATTCTTTAATCCATTTTTACACTCATGTGATTTTTTGATATGCTAGAGTTTGGAGTTTTTGTACATTGCTACGTTCTCAGTGATAATGCACTATTTTAATATTTAGAGAACTTAACTACCAGTTAGTTGATTAATTTGATTCATTATTTTCTTTTACAGTAGTGGCGCCACCTAGTAGTAAATTTGAAAATATAGTTGATAGTTTCTATAATATATAAAATAACAGACTATGAATTAACAACAAAAAGTTATAATTTCTTAAAATGATAAAAAATTCTTCTCTTAGTATACTAATAAAATTGTTGTTTTAAAAACAATTTTTTACTAAATTCATTTTAATTTCATTCTTTTAAAAGTCCTTATTTCGTAATGGCTTTCAATTACAGTATAGATTACTTAGATTCTCAATTATTCTAGAAATACCGATGAATCGGGTCTTAACCCCTTTAAGTGTATGCTATACATCAATTATCCGTGACGTATGATATAACCATAAAAGCGGCTTTTGATCTTTTACATTATGAAAAATATGGGATTCTAATTTGGAACATATAATTACGCTTTTTTCCGGTATTTCTCTAATATTTCTTAAGGCAGCCTACATCATTTTTCGTTATAAATGGTGAATATATAAAGTCTGTCGCTACTAAACTTACTTTAGATTATAAGCAGAATCCTGGATTGTAACCACAGAGTTGTATCGACACTAGAGATGCAAAAGAATTGCCCCTGAAAGAAAAGATCTCCAAATATTACTTCCCACTTTTGGTTTCAAATATTTTCTTCGAAGTGCAGAACTTTCTAGTATTCCAGCGAGAACATAATTTAGGGTAAATAAATTTAAAAGTTATCAATAAAAAGTGAACTTTTCTATATTTTGAAAGATTTTTCAATATAATGTTTTTAATGTTTTACAAGATGTTAATATTTTTTGCTGGCAAGAGGATCTGAATTATTTGATTAAGAGAAACATACTGGCATATCATCATGAGAATATTTACATCCCAAAAGCGAAAGATTCGAAAATATTGCAGCATAATCTAGTGTCGGCAGCATTCTATCATTGAACAACGCAGGAAGATTTCGAAATATCTTTTGCCAATATAATAATAAAGTAATAACATTGCATAATATTGGATTGCCTAAGTATCTGAGGATAATAAATGATGCATAACATCAGTGGAAATATCATTCATAACTACTTGTGACAGTGAATATTAACATTATACAAAGTCTAAAAAAAATTTGTCTCTTTAAAAAGTTTTGTCACTTATCTTCTTCGACTCATTTTTTGACAAAGTTAGGAGGAACAAAAATAACCAAATTTGCTAGCCCATATCTAGAAAAATTCATTTAAAGTAATGAAGGAAAGCTTTTCCTGTTTATATACCTAACTTAAAATAAAAATGATTTTAAAAGTATATTATATAAACAATATAAAATTGTGATGTACCAATAAATTGTTTTGGGGATGTATTTTAAGCAAGTCTTTCGTTAAATCAAGAAATATTTCAATATATAAAAAACTATTGTTAGTGTTTTTGTCGAGCCTCAATAAATATTTTTCAATAAACAGTAGTGTAAATAAATTATTTATTAGACTGAGCAAGAAGTCTTTCAAAGGTGTAGTTAAAAATATGCATATTTATTGCCAATTAAGTGTTACCCCATAACCGAAAAGTAAAGGACAGTCTAATTAAATAAAGCCTCCCTTAACAAGAGAAACTAACTAAAAACAGGAGAAAAATAACATTTTAAGTATTTAATTGAATAACTTAGTATGATTAAATAAAAGTGTCGTATGCAATAACAGCACCTTTCTTTCTAGTACCTTAAAGGAATATGTTACATTAAGCGTGTTATCTTAATGCCAAGTCTGTAATGCATAATGATATTGTGTCTAGCAATAGTACCAATACCGTGTACGCATTCAGCCTCTATTTTTCGCATAAAAGCAAAAAAAAAAATCGATAAGCACTTTTTGCATTAGAGAACCACTGAATCTAACAATGAGTATAAAGACGGAAGGGGAGAGCATTGTAATCTGCCCATTAACTTTAATGAGACCAAATTAGAAGAGAATGCTGTCAGTTTTAGAAGAGCAGCCAGAGGATTATGCCTCTTCTTAGCTTATTCTTGCGACTGGCTGTAATTAGCTAAATTTTTCATACCTTCAAGTTAACTGGCGTTACACACCTCGAGAGGGTGATTATGAAAAACTCTATTGCTTTTGGTAATTGTGTTTTATTCTGCTATTTGGCTTTCTCAACAAATTTGCGAAAGGAACGCTGAGTCGCTAATGAAGAATCCAATTAAGGAAAGGAATTCATTGAAGTGACCTAAATCTTAAAAATTGTTCAAGGATATTTAAGAACTATGGAATTTCTATTGCCCTAGCTATGGGCATAACGAAATTGAAAATGAGAACAGAAATAAAAACCTTATTTTGGAAAACTTTTTTATCACTCCCTAGCATTGTTTCTTACATCTAATAGATTATTAAATTAAAATCGTCTGTATCTTTATGATTCTATTCCGTTGCCCAACATACTACTTATGATCATTTCATTAATTTCGTAGAAATGCTATGTAACAATATTTCTGTAATGTTTCCAAAATTACATTTCATAATTTATGATTTCGAAATCGTTCCTAACTGTTTAATAACGCTCATATCATTTGCAAGCGAACTGAATCCAGAATTTGCTATTCAATGAGATTGCATTGACTTTCAAAGTTATAAATATGAGTTCTTTAATCATGCATCCCGAATTTTTCTTTAAAAATCGGAGTAGTATTCAGAAGCACAACAGTCGACAGCTAAATGGCGTTGTTCATAATCCTATTTTTATCGTACAAAGTGAAGTAGAATGATTTTCCAAGACATTGCAAAGAAAGGGTGAATTGACATAGTAGTGTAGAGCTGGAATGTAAGCAGGGTGTCCATAATAAAAGTTCCAATCAAAAATTCAGTGGTGCCTACAGCCATAAAAAATTCACGAGAAAAGTATGAAATTTGTGGATAACATAAAAAAAGAACTTGGAAAGCATTTGGAGAATAGAAGGAAATTGTTTCAAATACGGACACCACAAGGCATATTAATGTGAAAACCTGTAGTAAACGTACAAACCTTTTTCCATATGATGCAACAGCTGTTATGAAACTTACAAACACTCGTGGATATCTTTGTTTCAGTTGTACTCGAACCATCCACATTGGCATTGAGTCATCGAGATAGCGCTTTGATGATAAAATTGTTTTCATCCAAATGCTGTTCCTCATCTGCTCTATGGAAATTTCGGACTTTGAAGTGGTTTCGAACACTGACGATGACTCCTAAAAGAGATAATAATGAGATAAGAAACAGGAATTGTGTTTTCCTCTCGAAGAGGAACAGGAAACCTGTTTATCAGAGCAGAGAGATTTCTGTCCAAGTGGGGAGTCCCATGTCCATCCAACTGGTTCAGCAACTGTAATGGTTGTTGGCACAGGGCTTGGTGCGGCGTTCTGTCCGCCTGAGGAAAGACAGAGCTTCAAACTTTCAGTCCAGCACCAGTGTCTGTTTGCCGCATAAAGTCAGAAAAAAATTGCATTTTTACTACCAATTTCAACGTAATATGCCCTCTGGTGGTCATATTTGTAACTAATTTGTTATTCGCTGAATGATTTTCTTCCCGTCTCTTTATTGAGCCATTCATACAGCTTCAGCCCTTTTCTGATGAATAGTTGCGGCTATAGCCAACTCTGAATTGTTTGTTTGCATTGATTGTTGTTATCAATGTTTAATTGCATTTTTATGCATTTTCGATGGTCCATGCTATGATTATATAGTTGGAAAGAGTAAACTATTTTGTTATCTCTATATTCAGAGGCATATCAAATAGAACAAAAAGGCTACTCCTTGCATCAAGACCGGTTGAACAGAACTCCATATGTCTTTGATAAATTTTAAAAATTGTTATCATATTCGAATTATATGATGTTTCAATTGAGAAAAATTGGTATTCTGTAAAATAAAATTATATTTTTTTAGAGGAAGTTACTTAACTTCATGCAACTCTAAGGTTCGTAGAAATGTCTATTACATTATCCATTAGTGATTCGGCCGGTTCTAGTTTTGAGCATTCAAGATCATTTTGTAATTAACGCTGAAAAAAAAACATTTCAACAAAAAAATCTTACGAAGCCTCAAATGAAAACTACGCTATACGTAGAAATTGTTCTTTAGAAAATAAATTATACCAAAGAATTAAGGACTCTTTTTAAGATTTTTTTAAAGAAGTCAATACAAAATGGCTTACATCAGAACTGAACAATTTTAAATGAAAGATACATAATACCACTTGCTAAAAATGAATAAAAATCACCAAGATAGAATAAACACAAAATCCAATAAAATATTCTATTTCTTTGTTGAGGAAATCTGAAAAAAGAAATATTTTATTGCAAAAAACTCTTCTTAAAAATAATATAAATTCAAGAAGTCATAAGTAGTATTTTATCAAAGTTAATAGACATGAAAAAAATTTCATCCTCAAAATTAATACTAAAATTAAAACTACTATTGGCAAATTCCAATAAAATAGCTTAATTTTAATAAAATTGGAAATGTTTCATGGGGACACAGAACCCAAAAAATGATAAAATATCTATTTTATTGGCTTGTTTCGTAGCTCTTACACTCCAGTTTCTTTACTAATATTATAAAGCTTCCAGAGCAGCATCTTATAGTTCAGAAATTATTTGTTTTATGGATAACAAATGAAATAATTTTACAAATGTCAACTATGGATGAACTTTTTATCCAGTAGATTTTTCTTCACATTCATGTTTTAAATGAAATTTTCATTTAATACAACTCTTTCGTTTTGTATTTAAAATTTCATATAGATTAAATATTATTTTAAATTATATAGAGCGATTTCATTTTATATAATCATTCTAAATAATAATTGTTAATAAATGAATGAATGCAGCCATAATATTTGAAGAAAAGAATGAGAAAAGCAACGGAACTATACGCCCAAAGTCAGGAAACTATAGAACAAATCTCAAATCCGAACTTACGATTTCCTTTACCATAATATCCTTCATGAGATGAAAATGAAATTGCCGATCTGAAAATTCCTGGACTCATATTTAAGTTTAGACACTTCCTTCTTAATTAGTAATTTCTCTCATAAGCGAATACAATGTTCCTTTCTACAATTTTTTTTTTTTTGAAAACGAAAAACAATTAGAGCAATTATGCAAAAAGCAATGAGTTTTCATAAACTAACCATTACATGTTGCTCATATCTGAAAAGTATGAAAAATATCAGTTAATTACAGCTGTTCTCTTTAAATAAGCTAATAGAGGGACGAATCAATTTGGCCAGTTATAAAGACCGAGATCATTTCTTCTAATTTGGTTATTAAATTAAATAAGCATATCACTATCCTCCTCTTTAGTTAAGAATAATGCTACTCTTTGAAATTTAATAGTTTCTTCAAAACAAGAATATGTCACATCGAATTCATTGTTAAAGAATAGAAAGAAGACACGGAATTGAAACTGCGAGAGTTTCTAACTATGTGTATCATTGCATAATTAATAATTTAATTACGCAAAAAACTTAATAAACAACAATTCACACATGTTTCATTGGCTAAAATAAAGGTTTTATTGTATGATTTGTTTTCAAATAGAAACTAGATATTTAGACAGATACATAAAATGATTTTTTTTTTCAATTAAGGAGGTTTTATTTCATTTTTATCATGACCACTCTTATTCGTTGAGTTTGTTTAAAATTCTTGTCTGAAAATATTACTAATGATGCTTGAAAGAATAATTTCCATTAAAAGTTGAAGGATAAACTTCGTAACGCTGAGAAAAATAATCTAATAACCTAATACAAGAAATTAGATTTTTACGCAGAAGGAATATTGTTATAGCTCTTTGTCAAAATATGTTATAATTCATGTTTAATTAAAACAAATTTAAAACTTGAGCTTCGAAAAAAATCTTTCCTATAGATTTCATTTTGCAAATTTACTGTAACATATGTCACAATATCTGTGTCATATTTCCCATTATATAGTATAGAAATTATATCTCGTTTCACGAATGTTTGAAAAATATCGTCAGTCATATTGAAAGGTAGTTGCATAAAAGTTTACTAAATGTGTCAGTTTGTAAACCTTTAAAGCGTGAAAAAAGTACACATCAGTTCATAATAGCGAATTCGCAGTAAATCTTCACAAAGATGGAGGGTAATCAACTTTCACTGTTTCAAATGAAACCTTCCTCTCTAGTTTGGCACATTAGAGTTAATATAGACAAATTGACAGTTCTTTTACTCTTTGAGCTTTATCTTCTACTATATTCATCGGGTTCCTGAATGTAATGTGTTTCGAGATTTATTGACTGTTAAAAGGTAAATAATTTAATGTGTAACGGGAGAATTACTAAGTAGGTATAGTTATTAATTAAGTTCACTATTTTCATGGAAGTATAGACTTTAATCTTAACCATTTGGCATTACATTTTTTCTGTAACCAGATAAAAGACCTTATTTCCTTTTTGTTTTAATAAATGTTTTAAGAGTATTCACAATGCATAGTATAAACTTAGATGAAGATCCTTTACTGTTTTCATAAAAAATTGGCTGGTAGCATTGCAAGAATGTTTAGGATAATTAAGTTAAGTTCGATGTATGCCTAATCAGTTAGAACGCTGGTGCATGAATCATTCTCGTCTACATTCATATCTCATTATCGTTATCACATTTTACGGAAAAGAGAAAATATTTATATTTCGGCTCTATACTTGCATTCAATTACTCCTGGACAAGGAATCTTCAATATGAGTGAGTACTTTCCCTTTTGACATTCAAGCTTCCGTGTTAGATATATTGTTTTGAATTTTCAGCGAACTCAAAGTTGATAAATTCTTTCCCAGTTTTAAACATGTCCGGAATGATGGAAAACCTTATCCCTCTCCGCAACGAAGCAAAATATGATTAAGGATTAAAGTAGAATTTACTGACAAACTTTAGCAGTTTTCCGCCTACTTTCCATTTCAGCAGAGACATGATTCATTTTTGATTGAAACACTAGATGGCAGAAGTAACGAAGCGCAGCATTGCTCAATATCATTGATAAAAAAAACAATCATGGGCAAGAACGAAGATTCAGCTTAGTTTTCATAAATTTGCCCTCTGTGAGAATTCGTTGCGAATACCTTATCACTTATTCATTGAAGTAACAGAAGAAGAGTTTTGTCAAAGGAGATATTGAAATATTTAGCTTCTAGATGTCTCTCATACTATAAACAAGAAATAAATTCACCTCCTTTATTTTTGCAATGTAAGGAAGCTAATGTTGCCGTCTGAATTTAATCTTTTGTGTTCCACCACCTGCTTTATAGAAATGGGTTTATGCTCTTCCTCATTTACACATATTATGAAGAGCATTTACAATAATCTAAAATCTCAAAATCATATATTTTGAAGTAGAACATAACATAAGATTTTGCGGAAGAGTTTTCATTGAGTCACTCATCTTTTTCTACTTATCTGTTCTAGATGCTTGATAGTTAAATAAAATCCTTTATGAAAAGGTTAAATTCCAAGAGTCTAAGACCCTCCTCATTTAAGAATTTATTTTGGAAATTTTGTTATAGAAATAAATACTTGATGACTAAAGTGGGCAGATCACGCTGCAGATCAACGAGAGCATACTTTTTATCATGCTTGTGCGTTTGATAAAAATTTAAATGCTTGATTATATCTCTTCCTCTGCATTTAGAGCATCTTCAAGAAATCAGATTTTATAAGTAGGCTTTGTGAAGCTTGGGTCTTCTTGGAACATACCAACCAAGTGAGCCGCTGAAGCAATTTCGCTTCAGTAAATATTTAGGCTACAGGGAAGAAGAAAGAACCCATTGAATGTGCTAAGATGCAGCGAATGAGATGGTGATTCACTGTGTTGGTACAGCAGTTGCCAACTGTTATGCTGTGAAGTAAAATATATTTCTTACAACTAGAGAACAATTGACCTAAGGAAAAGGATTACATTACCACTTTAAAAGCACGTTCAAAATGGATTACATTTCTTGATAACATTTAAGTTGGGAGAATTTATTGAGAAACTCTAGGGAACAGAAATTAGTGTTCGTTAATGACTACAATACATCTGGGAGAAAAGAGTGGTTTGATAAATAATTCAGGTGATAAGGCCTTCTGCTGGGACGATGAAGATAGAGTCAGCAGCATTAAATTGAGGACTGAATTCCCTCATACTAATACCGTGCAAGCCCAGAATACTCTTAAAACCGTACTAAATTTCATATTCCCAATTTGCACAACTTGGCAGTTCGAATTATACGCCTCGTCTGAGGTTTATTCAGACGCAAGGCATTATGTGATACTACCAGGAATGATTGCAAAGGTGGTACTAATAATGCCATATTTTGATTCAAGAAATACAATGGCTTCCTCTTCTGCAGTCAGTCCATATTTCGTTCAATGCCATTTATTTAAAGCACTTTCTCTGATTTCACCAAGTTCAGCATTCCTCTAAGATTTTAATTGTCGCAAATGCTAGTGCTTTGTGATCAAATCCACTTACAGAATATGTTTACTGTAGCTGATTTATAATATTCCGATGTTTATTGAATCTGTAAACTTGCAGAAGATAAGAATTCAATATTTATTTATTTATTTATGAAGAAATATATTTTCAGTCAACTCAACATATAATTGATTTAAACCAAAATCAATGTATTAGAAGATTTAATTGTTCAGATTCGTTGGAATCCCCAAAACCAAGTTCTTAGATAAAGATTTTGCATAAAATCACATTAGTTTAAAGACTATTTTACATAAAATACGTAATTTTTTTTTGTTTTAAAATTCTTTCAGACGATTCTAGCAAAAAACGAAAGTGTTTTTAAATCCATACTTGTATCGTGTTTTCATTTCATCACATAGCTGCTATTTTAAATCATGGTGAAAAGCATTAAACAAAAGCTCAACTGTAAATTTAAACAGTTTTATTTAGACCATATGATTAGCTATACATTTCAAAAGCAAAAGCTCATCAAACTTTCATTTTTATTATTTATTTCTTTCAGTCCGAAGGAATTAGATTATAGGCAAAAGATTAAAGTGTACATTAATAAATTTACCCAGAAGTGTTTGAAAATTAGAGACAACCTAAAATATTTTCTTTTGATGAGAAGATATTTTAATTTGGAAATCCCGTTTTTCTCCGTAATATTCCACATGAGGGTCTCCAAAATTCCAAGGATCTTAAAACATCCGTGAGGCATTTTTAAGATTTAGGACACCCCAAAGCATTTCCTTCCCTAATTAGCAGTTTTCATTAGTGACTAACGTTCCTTTCGTGAATTTAAAAAACAAATATAATTACAGAGAAAGCTATTGAGTTTTTTCCTTAATAATCTGTTTCGAAAGTGTTAAATTTTGATCATAACATAAAAAAATCAGTTAAGTGGTAAGATTTGAAGTAGTAAATACTAAACTGCGGTTTGATATTCCATTTCCAGTCACCTTCTGCACTTAGGAGCAATTCCTTTCTAATTTATACATTGCAACAAGAAATTACAATGCTCTTTTACTTAAGAATTATATCCTCTTTTGGAATATAATCTTTAGGATTTTTCCAATGGAGCAATAATGTACTATCGAATTTTCTTTTGTTAAAATGTAATTGAAATCAGGGTGTATGATTTTAAAATTTATTAACCAAATACACGCGAGACGCTTCAGAAAAAGTATCGAGAGGGGTGTTCCTAACCTTCATGTAAAAAACAAGCAGAGTTAAGACGCTTGAAAATATTGTCCTTGAATACCATGCACGCTCCCCAGAGGTTAGGTCGTGGTCAAATTTTGCACACAGCTTTTAAAATGTGTATGCTATGCTGTCAGCGCATTTCTATGGCAGAAACCAGATGAGCAGAAATATGTATGAATTTGGCAAAGCTTGTCTTGGTAAATTTTGGTCGACTTAGCTAAGTTGAAAAATTGTATACCACGCAAGAGTTTATGAGATGTTCGAATTTTTCAAACATGATAGTGAGAACATATAGAAAACGATGACTTTCAATAAAGTACAAAATGTCAAACATCCAAGATAAGGTATTCAAAAGGGCGGTGAAATTATGGAATCAGTATTCGTGAATTATCCGTAGAGAGCAGCATTAGCTGAGGTTCAGTTCAGCCCATTCTGATTGAAAAATTGGGTATGGGACTTGTTTCTTCCAATTTGTGACGAACCGTTATCGTCTGACTCTGTCATCTGAGCTTGATTTTCTTGAATTTACTGGAAATGATGGAGATATTTTTGAAATCTTTTAACATGAGGTGAATCGAGGTTTGTGCCTTACAATTCAAGGAGATCGTTACGCAGCTCATCCATCTAAAGGTCACCCAAATTTCTGGTATGATAGAGATGCGACAATAGCACAATACATACATAAGAGCCAAAGCCTGCTGCACAGAGGCTAGGAGCTGTAACTTTAACTTTGGTTCATTCGTCGAAGGGTTCGGAGGTCAGTATTCCGTCTACCCAGATAGAAATTTTAGTTTGAAGCAACCTGCACTGCAACTGCGTTTGCAGCAAGGTTGATTACGGTAAGCTTGGAAACAAGCTTGCAGAAGGACGAAGTCACCACGCGACGAACTGCAGCAAGTTTACACATCGTAAAACTCATTGTACATAGCAAAAAAAAAAGAGTACGAAACCGGATCAGAACTTCGCGACCTTAGCGCGCTAGCAGAAAGCACGACGCTCTAAACCACTCAGCCAGCTACACTGCGAGAGGAGAAGATAGATTGTGCTATTAACGCGCATACGACGGTATTTTAAACCCTTTTTTTTTTTTTTATTGATATCATTAATTTTTTTTTAAATTTTGTGTTGAGAACATGATTTGAAATCAAAGAGAGAGCGATTTTCACAACAACGCTTTAAGGTAGAAGAAATTATGAAATTTACTCAAATGTAATTACTTTTGGGAAATGGGACAAATGCAAGTTATTATTTTTCAACAAACATCGACTGTTTTAGGTTTAATTTTGTTTATAAACGTTAAAATTTCAACGTTAAGAAAAAGGCGATAAAGTTTTCTTTAAAGTGCGAGTCGTTTATAAAAGATGGAAAATGTTTCAAAATTTTTATATAAAAGTTAGTTTTTCACAAATTATCATTGATTTATTGAATTCATAAAAGAAGGACGGTCTAGGGAGATAATACCATTAAAAAATCGGATGTTTTATAAACAGAGAAAGATATCCTTTGTGCTATCATCTTTGCATCGTTTGTTTTAACCACAGCAATTTTGCATCGCAAGAGGAGTGGCGCTAGTTGTCGGTGAACTTGTGGCAACCCGTTTTGCGAGCGAGGGTGAATGATTCAGCATTGTTATTTGCCACAAGTTCGCTTCAGCTTGACGCATCAAATTTGATATGACAAGGTACGCATCAAGTAAAATCAAACTTAAGGCAAACGTGCGTGCTATCTGGGTAGTGCCTTCATTGCGCGTTTTGACTTTAAGGATAGGATGGTCACTGGTCTCAATAACTTTTATCACCCTTCGTGTATCTGTGTAATTGGGATACATTAACCAACCATGTAAGAATTGCAGCATGGACATTAGTTTCAGTTAGTTATCAGGAAAAGGAGTTAATTTAAAAAAGCCTTTGACCAACAGAACAGGTTCAAATTTATTTCAAAATAGCACGAGCAACAAATTGTCCCAATTTGAATTTTTGAAGGAACCATGATAATTAAACTATGCATAAGATATTCAACTGAAATTAAATAAAAACCAATATTCCTGCAGAATACGGTCTCGAAGGCATGAGATAAGATAAGAGCTTTTGGCTCACGATATCACAATCGGGACAAATACATTATTACCAGGAAATAAAATATGCACCTTGTTTTCGATACACTGCATTTCTTTATGATTAGAAATAGCTTTGCTGGCACAGATATTAGGTACTCCAAGTGAAATTATGCGAAGAGAATACATGTAGGGGAAAGCCGGGTGTTGGCGACCTTAAGCTTTGGGAATTTTTTCGTCCTCATTACCTGCTACAGAGGATTATTGAGCTTCAAGGCAAAATCTTCTTCAACTGTTTATTTTCGTTATAGTTTTATAATTTTATTTTCAAATTTGAAATTTCAAAAATTTCATTTCAGAACAAAAAGTCATTTTCGTCTTCTTACCCGGACCATCCATATATGCTATCAAAAACCATTATTTAGAACTTCTTTTGAGATCACATCTGATCATAAACAAATTGCACATAACAGAAAACAAAAAATAGTCGGACTAAAATAACAGCACAAAACAAATAAAAAATATCAATTGAAATTCTGAGATTCAAACCTTAAGAAATGAAATTCATTGCAAAAAAATCTCATCGTCATGGGCTTGGATTTTTCCCAGCCAGCAGGTGCCAGAGCTTGCACATAAATAAAAGAATGGAGTCCCACCTGTTTTATCTTGCTTACTCCAAAATGATGCATTCTTTCATTATCGAGGTCCTCTGGGTCCAGATTATCATCATGTCAACGTAAGGAATTTATATATATGAATGAATTGAGTCTTCAGACTCAGAAACGAGTAAGACGGTGTCGCTTAGCTACTTTCTTCTTTTTTTGTAGAATTTTAGCACGTTTGCCGCTTAATCTTATTTACTTCCAGCCTTTAACTGTCACAGTTTTCAAGGTTTATCTTCTTTTTCCTCTATCTCCCTTTTTTCTAATGAGATGCTCATTTTTCACTGGAGTGCCAGTAGGTTGCAGGAAGGGCAAGTGGCTTTTAGGTAGCACTAAGAACTCATAAACCTTGTCGTCATCTTACCCGACGACGCCTTTTTATTTAAAAAAAATTCAAGGATATCAGCTCATCAGAAATATTAAAACAATACATCATTCAAAACGATGTTTAAATCAAAAAATATTTACTCCGTGAAAGGCTTTCCTTCAATCAACAAACTAAAAAAGTTGCATAGGAACAACTCAAAAAAGACATTACCTTAAAAAATTGCCTAATAACACTCAAAAAACGGGGTGGAATCTTTTTGGTGTGACTTGGGTATCTGGTTGCTATAGGTCTCTGGATGATACATAATCGGGGCATTCATAGGAAATTTAGAGAAAAATCCACCTCTGCTTCCCTCGTCGTTTTATTGCACAATGTTCCCTATTTTAACTGTAATAACACGGTAAATATTACGCGAATTTCAACAATAATCACAATATATTGAATAAAGAAATCCTTTATTTTACTCTCCTTCGCATTTTAGAAAAAAATGTCTAGATTTGCTTCCCGTTGCCCGTCTTTTCTGGCACAGAAAGTGTACAAATTGCTCAACCATATATCCATAAACTATCGTGATTCTTTTCAACAACTACATTTAAAAAATCCCATATCTGGAAATATAAATACCAATCATATACCCAGATACCCAATCATATCTATCCTCTCCGGATTGCATCTGAAACGGGAATTGTTGGAAAAGAAGAACAAACAATGCAGCAACAAACTCATTAAAATATCTTTATATATAGTTCAATCCGAAAC
The DNA here is from genome assembly GCA_013235015.1 of Araneus ventricosus. Lineage (NCBI taxonomy): Eukaryota > Metazoa > Arthropoda > Arachnida > Araneae > Araneidae > Araneus > Araneus ventricosus. The sequence continues at coordinate 133,473 of BGPR01002634.1, forward strand.
TTAATGCGCCTTGACGTTAAACCAGAACAGTATTTAAAAATGCCGCAGAGCTTGCATAATGAGGAAGGGAGAATCCGCATGGTCAGAGGTGGGGAGTTCATCGAGAACAAAAAACGAAGCATATCCTAAAGGGCTACTGTCTTTTTTTCTCGCTAACGCTGAATTACATGTTTCCCCATTAATGTGCCCAACTAAATTGCATCTGAATAAGAATATGAATCTGGGAGTATTACTGGGTATGGATTCTTTGTAGGAAAATTAGAAAGATTTTATTTGATTATATAAATGCTATGTATACATACACAGAATTGTATAAATATATAAAATTGAGAGCACGTTTTAATTATTTTCCCAGAATTCTAGCACAGGGTCTCTTTGTGCTTCCTATCTCTCACAAGGAAATTTCGCAGAAATTAAATACTGAAAAGCAAAGTGTCGGAAATTAGAGAGCGGTCAACCATGATTGTTCTTCTTCGCTGCTGAGAGGCCTTTTCTTTGTTTGTTGAGAATGTAAATTTTTTTTGGTGTTCACTTTGCTCCAACAATAGAATACTAGAGTTTAAATAACGGGTATATGATATAATTTCACACCATCAGCAGTATTCAAAGAAGTGGTTAATTACATCAAACTCAATTTTGTCTCGTTCGTCGTCAGTAACAAGTGACCACAAAGCATTCAAAGAAAATAAACAATCTGGATATTGCATTAATTAAATAAAGATAGTAAATTTTAGTCGTAATTTCATTACTTTCGGATTAAGCACCGCAACTGAATCTGATCGTTTTGCGTCTTCGCTCAAATTAATTTCCGCAGAAATTAAATACTTAAAATCACAGCCGTCGGAAACGTTCTTGTTCTTTGCAGGCTCTGAGAGACTTTTTTTGTCACCAAAGAAGGTTATATTTTCTTGCTTATGTTTGTTCTACTAAGAAAAATTGGAGTCCATTTCCTTCAGGGATGTAATTTCATACCATCATTAATAATCCCGAAGAAGTTACCATATTACGTTAAAATACCTTTTCGTCTGTTCAATTAACAAGGCAACAACCGGCCACAATTATTCAAAGAAAATAAGCATTCTGGATATCTGATTAATTAAAAACCAAAGACAGTAAAAATGAGTGGTAATTTCATATAATTATTTTCGGAAAATTATGTACAGGAGCCGGTCGCTTGCTTCGTCAAATAAATTTCCCCGCAGAAATTAAATACTGAAAAGCAAAGTGGTCGGAACATGCGATCGTAACTGTGCTGGTTCTTCTCTTCACTGCTGTGATTTATTACAGGAATGCACGCAATATTTTCATCGAGATTCATTGTTCGACATAAAGCGTAAGTCTTGGATCACAGGAAGGCCATTTGATACCGAATGACTTTTATTGCTTAGTGCGCGAATTAAATATGTTGCATGGGACGAAAAAGGGCCACATATTTTGGAAATGGCCCTTTCTTGCTATAAGGCGAAATTAATTAATTCTGAAATTTGCCTTGCAATTTGAAGTTGTCTAGAGAGTAATTTTAAGGAAAAAATATAGAATATGTTCTTCAAAAAATAAAACTAAAGATATATTCCAGTGTGCGAGAATGGAATTAAAAATATTCTGCAATCGGTTTTGGCCATTGAATAATTATGGAGAAAATGGATTAATTCTTATTCAGTTAAAGACATATTTTTAATAAAGAGGCGCCTATGCCAGAAAAAAAAGAAATAACTTATGCTTCTTTTTATTCAGTTTAATTCTACACAAGGTTTTGGCTTTTGTCAGAGACCTTCCCTTATTCACTTGGTGAGGATTTGAATGTAATAAATATTGATTCTACTTTTCAAATCCATCGAAAATTTTTTATACAAACTGTTTTACTTTATAAAACGGTTTCATTATGAAATAAGGCCGGGGTGGCGTAGTTATACTTTTTTTAGGTTTTGTGCTGGCCGGAGGGTTGCAGTTCCGAAACACGATTGCAGTGAAGATCCTTCGTGTATGGTGCCTGTAAGGAAGAGGAATTATAATAATGAAGATATAACCAATTTGTAGATAATAAAGGAAAGTGCATTGTCATCGATTAACCCAAAAGCAAGAAATGTACGACAGATAATATTTTTACAATCTAACAGAGGTCCAGGTATCTTGCATTAAAGCCTCACTCAAGAAATGGTTGGCAGATTATTTGCAAAACAAGTAATTGATATCATTTAATGTTTTGACATTGAAACATCCATTATCACATCTAAAAAGGGTCCTCTTAAAGATTTGCTGGGATTAAGTGGCAAGAAAGCTAGACCCAAAACGCCCTATTTAATATAATAGCTTTCCAAAGTTTCTTTAAAACCACTTCACTGAATAGAGAAGAAATTCTTCCACCACCAGTCCATTTCAATATACTTCTCATTATCGTTTCTGGCTGGCACCCTCACTTTCTTGCAGTTGTATGAAATTGGTACCCCACTTTCGCCACAACTTCAAGATCAATGGCTTAAGAATGCAGCCAATAACCAACTTTCACGGAAAAAGATTAAATTAATAATCAAACATATCTATGAATATGAATTCCCTGTTTAATCCAGATTAATAGTGTCATCAACTAAATGTTCGAATCATAACACTGTTTTGATGTTTGAATAAGACTGATTCTGTGAAACATCTTGAACACATAGAACTGCTTGAACTGCTTTTTTATGTTATATGTTTTTGTTGATAGTTTTTAAGTTTATTATTATTATTCGTTTTTTATTGATATTTCACCATTTTACCCTGTACATTTCTGGAAATAGAGCATTTGTAAATTTGTTCAATAAACTGGTTCGAGCGTTTGGTTGTCGGGGCATCGGCTCGGGTGCGTTATCTCTTTATCCACTAAGTGCGCATTTAACCACAAAGTGACTCTAGTAGTCAAGTAGGTATCGGGAGTTCAGATAGAAGAGGCGTTAGTTATGATACAGAGGCGTTAGGCCATCTCAAGTGACGAGGGACACACTTGAGACAGAATTCCCCTTCCAAACATTCGCACCACACAGGTAGGACTTTGACTCCCTACGTATGACCTAGTACAAGAGGCCCAATACACCACACAGCCTGTGGGATCGGGGTTCCGAAAGCCAGGCACCCCTCCGCCCCTGAAGACAAATTACCACAAGACCACCGCAGATCTTTGGTCTCTGAGATTCATCGAAATCTCGAGGGCTCGAATTCTGATTCTCATTACAGTACTTTCTGTTTTGCACGAGAAAGTAAGAAATGCAACTACTGAGAATTTAAATACAACAAGGACCTGATTTTGAAGGGTAAGCGGGATAGCAAAAAGAAGGTAAGACCGACCTATGTATTTTTTTTTGTGTATTCTATTCCTGCACCACTACCATTAAAAAAACCTTTATGCACCAAACCTTCTAATTTATATTTTCAGGTTTCTTATACAAGGCAGTGCTTATTGAAAAAATTTTATACAGGGTGTCGCGAAAAGTGGAACACGCATTTATTTCCTTAAATATTGCACCTAGACATATACTCTCGATTGCAAAGTTTCATCAAATATAGGAATTTAGAAAACACTTGGTTTATGGAATTTGAAAATAAAAGCAGAAAATTAAATTTTATACAGCCAACATAGTAAAATTTTCACGAGTAAAATGTCTTCCTTACACTCATCTATGTATAAACTGCTTCACTATTCTGTCCACAAACTTATGAGATATATTAATTTTTAAGTTTAAAGGGACTTCTCAAAATATACATGGAGATGCTATTGCAGAAAGCAAATGGTCTAACATAGAAAAAAAAAATGCAAAATACAAATTTTTTCCTAGTAAAACATCATCAAACCATCATGGATTGAAAAATTTGCCAATGACGCATGCGTTGTTACCTTCAGTTTCATCGGCAGATATTTGCAACTATCGACTTAATAAAGAATGGAAGGACAACAGGAGAGAAAATAAAATTTAAGATGAAACAGGAAAAGCCTAATATCGACAAGAATATTAAATTATTTGCTTTCAGCATTGTGAATAATTTTGTTTTACGTAAAACAGTGGCGACTCCTCCTCCTTTAGGGGCTGCAGAGTCACAGAACTCACTGAAATTATTTTATAAATTCGTTTTACGTCTTTATTCTTACTTGTTCAATTTTGAGTATCCGATTAACAACGAAAAAGCTAAAAAGAAAAGAACACGGAAATGACTGAAAAAAGTAAGATGACAGGTTGGGACTGCACACCAAATAATTTTGGAAAGCACCAAAAATCATCTCGTCACAACTAAAGTGGCGATGACGAACATCTATACTCTTCTGTCTTTGAACTAGCTAGAGTTGGATTTTCGGAAGTTCCTGTTCGGTGCTAGGCCAATTAATGTTCATTTTTCTCCTTCAATCTGAATCTAAAGTTCGCCTATATCGCCTGATTTATTTACTCTCGATGTCTCTTTCATTGTTGTTTTAAGGTTTCAACTATTTTATGTTGCCTAACGGGAACTTGTTTAGCTGCTTAGTACGTATCTGTTTTCATTGTTAAAATAATTTAACGCAAAAAAATACGACCGTAAATTCTAGTAGAATCATGAATTTAAAATAGAATTGTATACCATAATTACAAGTTTAGATTATTTAAAGTAAAGCTGTTTTGGAAAAAATTGTATTCCAATTGTATTCTAGGCGGATATTTTTTTTAGTACTCTGTTGATCTCTAAGCAGACGAGCCGTCATAAATGATATATTCCGTAGATGTTTCGGAAGATTTATAGGATAAACTATTTTATAAATATCACTACGTATTATTTGACTATTAGATTTAACCAGAGTTAACAAATATGTTGTTATTTCATAATCCTGCCTTTAATAACTTATTAAAAATATGTATATTACATACCTGAAATGTACACGAAAGACTGGACCAAACAGCAGTGAGAGATATGGAAAAGTGGTCTAAGCAATAAATTCTATCTTCTTTTAACTCTGTAAGTTTTGTAGATAGAAGCATGAAACTTTGAGCGAATACGATGAATGTAAGCAGCATTTTACCAACCGACATGGTAATTATTGGGGCCGTATAAAAATTTTAATTTTTTGAACTTTTATTATAAATAACCTGAAGAAGTATAAGTATTTCATACAAATTCTTCTAACTTATTTCATGAAACTTGTACTTGAAGTATATTTAAGTAAATAAACGCGTGATCCATTTTTGGGACATCCTGAATACTGTGTGCTACTGTACTGTTTGTTTAAAAAAATACTACAGAAAAAGAAACCCGATAATAAAATTATTGTATACATTTTGCTGCAATACAAGATACTTATACATGAAGATAGTTTATTTTGGTTTAGTATTAGCTGTTGTAAAGATTTCGTCGGATTTTGATCTGCACATTTGTATCCTATTTAAAATTTATGAGTATAGCATTTTTTCTTGAGGAACGATGGTTTTCTGTCTAATAAACATAATTTTATATAAAACCATGTCTATCACTTTTATTATTGTTCATGTTAAAATTGATTCCCTCGGAATTATCGCTAAAGTAAGAAAAAAAACTGGTAAACCCTAATATCTAATATTAATTATTTATTTTACTAATATAAATTTCCGAATATTTTTTACACAATAAAACAACTGAGTTTCAAACAAAGAACAATTACATGAAATATAAATCATTCGAGAGCCAGGGAAATGTTCGAGATCTTATTTTTTTATGTTTTACATGGTAAGAAAAATAATTTGATAACAGCTCCTCACAAACGAGAATAAATTATTCTGCCATATTTTTTGCTAATAACTTATGAAATATCATTTTAACCCTTCGTGGGAGGTCATTCTAGCGTAAGGCACAATTTGTCAGAGTTATGCATAGATTACGCCAGGTCATAACTTCTATGCCTATATATTTCATCCATTTTTCTTAGTTTATCACTTCCTTGATCTGTTCAGGAACCATTATAGAAAAGAATGGAGAATAAGAATGACAAAATAGAAAAGAAGAAAATCATTCGGCATTGAATAAATGGTTATCTCCCACGAAAAAGCTCCAAGTTTTCGTCGGTCGAGTTGGTCACGAGATGTATAACCTTCTGAAAGCATCGAAAGTCCCTCTCACTCCAACTAACCCACTGTGTCCGTCATGCTTTTGTCCTCGAATCTGCTGGCAGCAGACATGTTTCTGGCGTACTGAATTGGCCGACGTAACGTGCAAGGGGAAATGCTTGATTCGAAGGCAGAACTCCTACTGAAACGAGTCTCAGGGATTCCCATTATGTTAAAGGAAGGGAGAGGGCTGAGAGAGGAACGGCTAAAAAATTTACAGCAAAAATAACTTGCTGCCTCCCACTAAGGTTTGAGCCAATGAACCGCCAACTGGGAGGAAGTGGTGTCTGATTATTGGTGTATTTTCTCGAGAGGCCGTTGAGGTAAATAAAAAAAATTATATTACGTAATAATTCAAAGTTTCATAATTCAGCCTGCAGAATTGTGAATGGGTAAAAGAAAATACTTCTTTGCTCATACGCATTTTAATTAGATTATGCGCCCATTTCTAATTTGTTTAGAAATTAGCCATAATGCCATTAGAGTAGACGTTATGCAGCATAATGATTTTATGATGAAATATTTCGCACTTTGATAAGGATAACAAGTAAAATAATAAATAATAAAATTTTATAATATTATCTTTTATTAGTATTGCTATCTCTATTCAAAAATTAAAGTTATTTTTCAGTGCATTCTTTCAAAATATCGTTTCATCAGTATGAATGAAAACGAATTTGGATTTCTACAATTAAACATAGTTGGGTCCACTTATAGAATCGCCATATGTCCCGTATATACGGAATTGTTACAATATTTCGCTACTTAGTCTTTTAATATTATTTGTCTAGGTTTCTCTCGAAACTCTGTGTCATTTTGACTTTAAAATAACTGGTAACCCACCTATACTATGTGAAAGAAGAAAACATTATAATATGACAGTAAAATCAACTTTAAACTACGACTAGACTAAAAAAGATTAGCATCGCATCTGTTTCATTATTATACGTGTTCATTTTATTTTATTGCTTAAACTTTTATTGATTTTTTATCAAAGTATAATAAATCATTAGCCACTCATTTTTCATGTTTCATTTATTTGTACAATCTCTAAACGTCCTGCATCAGCGCCTGGCACAATGACAAGCTCATGTTCTAAATAATAAAAAATACTTTCTAAAGGAAACGCAAGCATTCAATATAACATTATACGAAGACAATGTATTCTTATTTTCCCGTCCGCTATACAATTACAACGTCGTACATTCAATTACGCGTTTACGAATAACGCCTACTTGGGAAAAATAAAAAAAGAGCATGTCATGCATTGTTTATAGAAAAATGACTGTAGTTTTGGAATGTGTGTATTTCGCTTCTGCTTGACACACGTGTCTGCCCCTGGACAATGCAGATCCTCTTCCACTATTAAATAACAGCCTTGAGGCATTCATACAGTACCAGTTTGAATGTTATGAGAGCTGAAAGGTATACGATTTGTAATTTTGATGGAGATGATGTGATAGTGAGGATTAAACATTTATTTATATAGGAGAAATAGTTTTATTTTAAGACCTGGGGCACTGACAGCACATGATTAATAAAATTATGGATTATCTGACCAAATCAACCCACCATTTTAAAGTTCTTTAATTTCAGTTTTTTTGCTTAACCACAAAGCAAATTATTTTTTTTCGATATTTTGTAAGCATCCATTTTATAGACAGAGCTCGCGTGTTGTTTTGGCTACTAAATTAATGAACCAGTGACATTTATAGATGGGACAGAATGTCGTAACTATGAGAAATTTTGGACGCATATTGTCAAGAGATGACATAGCTATCGAGTCGATCTTCCTTTAGTGGACAACTCCTCTTTTCTTTTGTACTTATTTTGCTAAGGTGCTAGTACTTTTGTTTACAATCAAAAAAAAACGAAGCAGAATCTTTTCCCCTGAAACATTATTATTACGAAAACTTATATTATTTTATTCCCTTTTCTTGGAAATGCTTGAAATAATTGTTCAGAAGTGAGCGCATTTCACTCATCCACGACAATAATAACTGCCCACAACAAATTCAGAGTTTGTATTTAGGAGGACATAAAATATTCTGAATGAATTCATGATAAGCGTTTGAATAATTTACATGAAGGATTTAAAACGGATCGATTGCAGCCTCACGAATATTTTTGAAGGAGATTGAATGCACCAATTTCTTCAAATCTATGATAACTTATTATCGTTATACAGAATAAGGGTAAAGATTTTATGATGTCTTGAAAAACATTAATGATTAAGAACCTTGCAGTATGCAACGCTGTATTTATTTCAAAAACCTAGAGTTATGTCCATGAAGGAGTGTAAGGTATGGTTTATTGGTAAAAGAATCTACTTAGGACAAAATGTCTAAATTAATTATATTTATTAAATTATAAAACATGAAAAAAAGATTTAAGGGGACATGATTCTTATATTATCTTTAAATTAATCTTTTCAACGCCAACCAACCCAGATAGCACGTAAGTTTGCAGCAAGCTTGATTTTGACTTGATATTACCTTGTCATAGCAAATTTGACGCGTTTGAAACTTGAAGCGAACTTGTAGCAAATTCAAGCCAAAAGACATCTAACGTACAATCTTCCTTGTACTTTGCAAGCCTGGCTAAGTTCACCGTGACAATAGCGCCACCTCCTTTGCAATGCAAATTTACAAAACAAGCTTGATGGCAAAAGATAGTATAATACAAGAGATAATTATCTTGTCTCTGAAAAAAACATCCGATTTTAATACCTTCTCCTAGACCGTCCTTATTAATTCAATAAATCAATGATAATTTGTAAAAAACTAACTCTTTTTATAAAAAAAAAATTTGGAACATTTTCCATACTAAAAAAATTTTACTTGAGAAAACCATATATAGCTTTCCTGCTTTTAATACCAAGAAATTTTAACATTTATAAACAAAATTAAACCGGAAAAAAACAGTCAATGTTTGTTAAAAAATAATAATTTATGTATTTTATCCCATTTAAAGTAATTAGTTTTGAATTTAATTTCATAATTTATTCTACTAGCAAACGTATTTATTAGCGTAGAAATCGCCTCTTTGACTCTCAAATCATATTCTCAACTCAAAAAATTAATGAACTCAAGAAAATAGTTTAAAATAAATCGTATACGAACCGAATCGAACGATGCATTAGCGAAATCTATCTTCCCTCGTAGTCGAGCTGGCCGAGTATAGGCATCAGGCTACAAAGCGATAGGTCGCGAGTCTCTATCCCGGTTGTGCTGTACTCTGTTTTTGCTATAATTTGCAATGGGTTTGCAGTGCAAATTTGCTGCAAGTTCGTCCCATGGTGAATTTCGAAGCTTGCGTTAAATTGTTGCAAACTTGTTTCACACTCTGCACTCTTGTTGGGTGGCAAGAAATTTGTTGCAGCTTGCAGATTTGCAGTTAAATTAGCCGCAAATCTAAAAATTGCTATCTGGGAATTTATAATTATAAACCAATTACTTCTGCCTCAATCGTAGATAAACGCAGTTCTACTGTAATTAAGGTCACGAGATCTCGGGACTTTGACGTTATCTCAGAGTAGTATAAATGACATGACTTCTCCTTACAATGTAACTCCTCCTGGTAAGACTTACCACTTTGTGGGTAAACTCTTCACCCCTGGTCATATTTTTTTTAAATTTAATTATGATTACTTTATATATTTCATAAACACTGGCATCTCAATCTTTGTCAAATGAATAGAAAGAAATTGATGGAACTATTGTGCATTCTTTCAAGATACTTGATTACACCCTCATCTAAAGAATAATGTTGATGTATCTAAGTATCCAACACGACGAAAACAGAAAATAAAAACAGTGTTTAACAAAACAGTGTGTTTATTGCAGAGATATGATAGGAACTTAAACAATCTGTAAAATTGTTTATGATGATTTTATTGAACAGTAAAAGAAATTATCTGAAAAATTCTGAACAATGATGAAATTATTTAAGCAGAGCAGCAATATTTAAAGTATCGCAATGATCCTTGAAGCAGAAAGAGGGTGAAGAGCCGTTAGCTTAGAGGTCAAAGGGCGGTGAAAGGGTTATTTTGCAGAAATGCCCTTTTGAAATTCTCTTTATATTAAATAGACCCCTCGTGAGGTTATTTCCAATAAGTAAACGCTTTGATGGAAAAAATTTTCCTTCTTAAACATTTTATTTAGCTTGACTTGTTTCCATGTGTTTGTAAAGATGAAATTCTTAATCCATTTTTTTTTCACCTTCATGAAGTGGTGGAGTTTGGAGTTTTGTACATTTCTATGTTCTCAATGACAATGCACTATTTTAATGTTTAGGAACTTAACTAACAGTTAGTTGATTAATTTGATTATTTACTTCTTTACAGTAGTGAGCCAACGGGTAAATGAATTTGTTACAGTTGATAGATTCCATAATATATAATAACGAACGATGAATTAATATTCAAATTTTAACAAAAAAAGTTGTTGTATTAAAATAATAAAAAATCTTCCCTTAGTACACTAATAAATTGTTCTTTAAAAACAATTTTTACTAAATTTATTTATTTCATTCTCTTAAAGTCCTTATTATTTCGTAATGCCTTTATGTTACAGTATGTATTAATTAGATTTCCGATTATCTAGAAATACCTATGAACGGGTCTTACCCCTTGAGTATATGCTATATATCGATTATCCGTGACATATGATCACCCGTAAATGCAGCTGTTGATTTTTGCGTGATGAAAATATGGATTCTAATTTGAACTGATACTACTTTTTTTCTGGTATTTCTCTAATATTTTTAAGGCAGTCTACATCATTTTTCGTTCTAAATGGTGAAATATAAAAGTCTGTTTCATAACTTACTTTAATTTTATATAGCATCACGGTGTAACCATGAGTTGCCATTTTGCAATTAGCAGGTACAAAAATGAATGCCCTGAAAGAAAAGATTCCTAAATATTATTTTACCACTTTTGGTGCTCAAATATTTTCTGAAGTGCAGAACTTTCTGTGAACCAGCGAGAACATATTTAGGTAAATAAATTTAAAAGTTATCAATAAAAAGTGAACTGATTTTTTCTCATTTTGAAAGACCAATATAATGTTAATGTTTTTGATAAGATGTTAATATTTTTCAAGGGCAAGAGATCTGAATTATTTGTTAGAGAAACATACTGCAGATATCATCTGAGAATATTCATCCCAATAGCGAAAGATGCTCGAAAATATGGTAAACGATATATTCACGGTGTCGTGCAGCATTCTGAATATTGAACAACGTGAAAGGAAAATATTTTAAAAATATCTTTCGCCAATAATATATTGTAATAAAGTAATAACATTGCATAATATTGGATTCAGCTGTAAGTATCTTGAAGTGCAAAAATAGTAACACTGATAAACAGATCATTCATAACACTTAGACAGTGAATATTAACATTGTGTAACAAAGTCCATAAAGTTTGTCTTTTTTTTTAAAGTTTTGTCAATTGTCTTCTTCGACTCATTTTGACAGTTAGAGAACAAAAATAAATTCTAGCACATATCTTAGGAAAATTCATATATTTAAAGTACTAAAGGAAATTCCCGTTATATACTAAACTCAAAAAATAAATATTTTAAAAAAAAGTATATTTTATAATAATGAACACCAATAAAATTGTTTGTGGGATGTATTTAAGCAAACTGTTTCGTTAAATCCTATGAAATATTTCAATATATAAAACTAATATTCGAGTGATTGAGCTTAATAAACTACTATCAGTAAAACAGTATTTAAACTAAATTATTTCAGTAGACTGATCCGGGGGGAAAGTCTTTGTGCTGCGTAGTTAAAAAATATGCATATTTATTGCCAATTAATTATCCCAATAACTGAAAAAAACTGGGACAGTCTAATTGGGAATAAAGCCCCATGCAAGAGTAACTAACTAAAAAACAGGAAAAACACCCAACATTTTAAGTATTTAATCTGAATAATTAGTATAACAGCATCAGGTAATAACAGCACCTTTCTTTTAGTACTAATAAAAAAGAAGTGCAAATGTTGCACATTAAGTTGTTATCTTTAATGCGAGTCTTAATTGCATAATGATATATGTCTAGTGAGTACATTATTACTGCATACGCATTCAGCTTTATTTTTTCACAAAAGCAAAAAAAAGAATTGATAAGACAACTTTTTGCATTAAGGAACCCACTGAATTCTAAACAATAAGTATAAATAAAGACGGGGGTGGGAGAGATGATGTAATCTGCCCATTAACTTTAATAATGGACCAAATTAGAATATATAGTGCTTTCGGTTTGGGCATATATGTTTCAGAGTGGATTTCATCGCCTCTCCTCTAGCTATATTTCTGCGACTGGCCACTAGCCAAATTTTCATACTTCAGAGTTAACTGTTAACATTGACTTCGAGAGAGGCGGTTGCGAAAACCTATTGCTGTGTGCGTAATTGTGCTTGATCTTTTTATTTGGCTTTCTCAACAAATTTGCGAAAGGAACGCTGAGTCGCTAATGAAGAATCCAATTAAGGAAAGGAATTCATTGAAGTGACCTAAATCTTAAAAATTGTCCAAGGATATTTAAGAACTATGGAATTTCTGAGCCTCTCATGGGATATAACGAAATTGAAAATGAGAGCAGAAATAAAAACCTTATTTTGGAAAACTTTTTTCAACACTCTTAAAGTATTTTACATCTAATAGATTATTACCCGTAAAATCGTATGTATCTTATGATTCTATTCCAAGGCTCCAACATACTACTTCTATGTGATCATTTCATTAATTTCGTAGTAGAAATGCTATGTAACAATATTTGTAATGTTTCCAAAATTACATTTCATAATTTATGATTTCGAAATCGTTCCTAACTGTTTAATAACGCTCATATCATTTGCAAGCGAACTGAATCCAGAATTTGCTATGCAATCTGATTGCACAGATTTTTCAAGTTATAAATATGAGTTCGTTAATCATGCATCCCAAATTTTTCTTTAAAAATCGGAGTAGTATTCAGAAGCACAACAGTCGACAGCTAAATGACGTTGTTCATAATCCTATTGTTTTATCGTACAAAGTGAAGTAGAATCATTTTCCAAGACGTCATTGCAAAGAAAGGGTGAATTGACATAGTAGTGTAGAGCTGGAATGTAAGCAGGGTGTCCATAATAAAAGTTCCAATCCAAAATTCAGTGGTGCAACAAAAAAATCATGAGAAAATAGAGCAATCTTGTGGTGTGAGACTTAGAGATGAGAATACTTTTAGCTGATTTGATCATTAAGATATATTAATTGATAACAGAATTTACGCAACCCGTACTCAATTGAGACAGCTTTGATGATAAAAAATTGTTTTCATCCAAATGCTGTTCCTCATCTGCTCTAAGTGTGTGGAAATTTCGGACTTTGAAGTGGTTTCGAACACTGACGATGACTCCTAAAAGAGATAATGAAATATGAAAAACAGGAACATTGTCTTTTCCTCTTGGAAGAGGAACGAAACCTGTTTTATCAGAGGCAGTAGAGAGATTTCTGTCCAAGTGGGGAGTCCCATGTCCATCCAACTGGTTCAGCAACTGTAAATGGCTAAGCTGGCACAGGGACACATAAAGGCGTTCTGTCCGCCTGAGGAAAGACAGAGCTTCAAACTTTCAGTCCAGCACCAGTGTCTAGATGCCGCATAAAGTCAGAAAAAAATTGCATTTTTACTACCAATTTCAACGTAATATGCCCTCTGGTGGTCATATTTGTAACTAATTTGTTATTCGCTGAATGATTTTCTTCCCGTCTCTTTATTGAGCCATTCATAAAGCTTCAACCTTTTCTGATGAATAGTTACGGTTGTTGCCAACTCTGAATTGTTTGTTTGCATTGATTGTTGTTTTCATTGTTTAATTGCATTTTTATGCATTTTGGATGGTCCATATCATGACTATACAGTTCGAAAGAGTAAACTATTTTGTCATCTCTATATTCAGAGTCAACTCAAATCGAACACAAAGGCTACTAGCTCTACTTATTGGTTTCATTCATAAAGTCATCTCCTTTCTTGTAGATGAATAAAGGTGGCTATAGCCAACTCTGAATTGTTTGTTTGCATTGATTGTTGTTCTCATTGTTTAATTGCATTTTTATGCATTTTGGATGGTCCATGTTATGATTATATAGTTCGAAAGAGTAAACTATTTGTTATCTCTATACAGAGGCAACTCAAATAGAACAAAAAGGCTACTCCTTGCATCAAGACCGGTTAAACAGAACTCCATATGACTTTGATAAATTTTAAAAATTGTTATCATATTCGAATTATATGATGTTTCAATTGAGAAAAATCGATATTCTGTAAAATAAAAATAATTTTTTTTAGAGGAAGTTACTTAACTTCATGCAACTCTAAGATCCGTAGAAATGTCTATTACATTATCTATTAGTGATTCGGACGATTCGGCAGGTTCTAGTTTTGAGCATTCAAGATCATTTTGTAATTAACGCTGAAAAAAATTAACATTTCATCCAAAAAAACTTACGAAGCCTCAAATGAAAACTGCGATACACGTAGAAATTGTTCTTTAGAAAATAAATTATACAAAGAATTAAGGACTCTTTTTAAGATTTTTTTAAAGATTTCAGTCAGCCACAAAATGGCTTTACATCAGAATCCGAACAATTCTTAAATGAAAACCGATACATATAATAACACTTGCTAAAATCGGAATAAAAATCACCAAGTTAAATGAAAGTTTTACATAAACACAAAATCCAATAAAATATTCTATTTCTTTGTTGAGGAAATTGAAAAGAAGAAATATTTTATTGCAAAAAACTCTTCTTAAAAATAATATAAATTCAAGAAGTCAGAAGTAGTATTTTATCAAAGTTAATAGACATGAAAAAAATTTCACCCTCAAAATTAATACTAAAATTGAAACTACTATTGGCAAATTCCAATAAAATCGCTTAATTTTAATAAAATTGGAAATGTTTCATGGGGACACAGAACCAAAAAATGGCTAAAATATCTATTTTATTGGCTTGTTTCGTAGCTCTTACACCCAGTTTCTTTACTAATATTACCAAAAAGCTTCAAAGCTGTATCTTTGATAGTACACTATGGATAACTTTTCATCCAAGTTAGATTTTTCTACACATTCAAGTTTTAAATCTAATTTTCACTTATAACAACTCTTTCGTTTTGTATTTAAAATTTCATATAGATTAAATATATTAGTTTTAAATTATATGCAAGCTATTTCATTTTCTAGATAATCATTCTAAATAATAACCGTTAATAAATGAATGAATGCAGCCATAATATTTGAATGAAAAGAATGAGAAAAAGCAACGGAACTAAACGCCCAAAAGTCCAGGAAACATATGGAACAAAATCACAGGATTCCGAATTTGAGATTACCTTTACTATAATCTCATGAGATGAAAATGAAATTGCCAGATCTGAAAATTCCTGGACTCATATTTAAGTTTTAGACACTTCCTTCCTAAATTAGTAGATTTCTCATAAGCGAATAGAAGTTCCTTTCGCATTTTTTTAAAACGAAAAAAAAAAAAGAGCAATTATGCAGAAAGCAATGAGTTTTTCATAAAACCCAATCATTGCATGTTGCTCATATCTGAAAATTATGAAAAAATATCAGTTAATTACAGCTGTTCTCTTTAAATAAGCTAACAGAGGGGCGATAATCCAATTTGGCCAGTTCAAAAACCGAGATCATTCTCTTATAATTTGGTTCATTAAATTAAATAAGCATATCACTATGCCCTCCTCTTTAGTTAAGAATAATGCTACTCTTTTGAAATTTAATGGTTGCTTCAAAACAAGAATATGTCGCATCGAATTCATTGTTAAAGAATAGAAAGTAGAAGGCACGGAATTCGGAACTTCGAGAGTTTTTTACTATGTGTGTATCGTTGTAAAATTAATAATTTAATTGCGCAAAAACTTAATAAACAACAATTAACACATGTTTGATTGGGAGCTAAAAATAAAGGTTTTATTGTATCATTTGTTTCAAATAGAAACTAGATATTTAAGAAGAGACATAAAATGATCTTTTTTCAATTAAGGGAGATTTTATTTCATTTTCTGTTATGACCACTCTTATTCGTAGAGTTTGTGAAACCAATTCTTGTCTGAAAAAATATTGCTAATGATGCTTGAAAAGAATAATTTCCTTTAAGAAGTGTTTTAAGGATAAGCTTACTCGTAACGCGTGAGAAAAGAATCTAATA
Source organism: Araneus ventricosus (assembly GCA_013235015.1). Lineage (NCBI taxonomy): Eukaryota > Metazoa > Arthropoda > Arachnida > Araneae > Araneidae > Araneus > Araneus ventricosus. The sequence goes on from BGPR01002634.1 coordinate 149,766, forward strand.
ACCTAATCAAGAAATTAGATTTTACGCAGAAAGGAATATTGTTATAGCTCTTTGTCTAAATATGTTATAATTCATGTTTAATTAAAACCAATTTAAATCTTGAGCTTCGGAAAACATCAATTTTCTTATAGATTTGATTTTCAAATTTACTGTAAGATATGTCATATAATATCTGTGTCATATTTTCCCAATATATAGAGAAATTTACATTCGTTTCACGAATGTTTTGAAAATAAAATCTTCAGTCATGGAGTTTTACATAAACATTTACTAAATCTGTCAATTGTAAACTTTAAAGTGTTAAAAAAAGTGCATCAGTTCATAATAGAAATTCGCAGTAAATCAGATAAAAGATGGAGGGTAATCCACTTTCACCTGTTATAAAATCAAGACTATTCTCTCTGATTTAGCACATTAGTGTTAATAGACAAATTACATTGACAATTCTCTTTAGTTTAGAAAGCGTTACTCTTTCCATATTCGTCGGGTTCCTGAATGCAGAAGGTGTCGTTTTGAATTTATTGACTAGGGTTAAAAGTGAAACTAATTTAATGTGTAACGGTGAGAATTACGAAGTAGGTATAGTGACACAATTAAGACTTCTATTCAGGTATGAACTTTAAGAACAACATTTGGCAATACATTTTTTCTGTACCAGGAACAAAGACCTTATTTCCCTTTTTGTTTTAATAAATGTTAAAATAAGGTATTCACAGATGCATGGTACAAACTTAGTGATGAGATCTTTCACAAAGTTTTCAGTAAAAATTTGCCTGGTAGCATTGCAAGAATGCTTTAGGATAATTAATTAACAAGTTCGACGTAGTATCACCAAATCAAGTTGAACGCTGGCAAAAATGAATCATTCTCGTCGCCGCACTTCAGACTCTCATTTATCGTTATCACACATTTTAGGAAAAAAGAACAAAATATGATGTTCTCCGGAATTCTCCTATGCGCACAACTCGTTACCTGGACAAGATTCACAGCTCTTCATATGCAGTAATTACTTTCCTTTTGACGTTTCGCTTCCGTCTTAGATATATTGTTTGAATTTTCAGCGGAACTCAAATGATTGGAAATTTCTTTTCCCCGAGTTTTAAACATGTCAAAGAATGATGGAAAACCTTGATCCCTCTCACCAGAAGCAAAATATGTAGTTATGATCGAAGTAGATTTTTTAAGAAAACTTTGCTACAAGTTTTCGCCTACTTTCCATTTCAGCAGAGAAATGATTTACTTTGATTGAAAACCCTAATGTGGCAGAAGCAACGAATGCGCATTTAAAGCTCTATCACTTATAAGAAAGAAACAAACAATCATGAACGAAGATTCTGCTTAGTTTTATAAATTTGCCCCTCACTGTGAGAATTCGTTTCTCTGAAAACAACTATCACTTACATTGAGTATAACAAAAGTAACGTAAAATTTTGTTGAAAGGAGATTTTTTGCTATATTGAAATATTTGCTTCCTGCGGAACAGTGTTCCCATACTACGGACAAGAAAAAAATTCACCTCTTTTTAATTTCCCGTATATATAGGAAGTAATGTCACCATCTGGAAATTTAATCTTGATGAGCCTCCACAATTATTTTTAGAAGTGAAAGGGCTATATGTCTTTTATTTACATATAATTTATCTGAGATGGTTACAATAATCTAAAATCTCAAAAATCAATATTTTGAAGTAGAAAATATTTTGTAAGATTTTGCGGAAGAGTTTTCATTGGCTCACTCTTTTCTACTTATCTTTCCCGTATTGGAATAGCTTCGAATTCAATAACAAAATCCTTTTATTTAATTTAATTAATTCCAGGGTCTATATACCCTCCTCATCTTAAGAATATTATCTTATGATATTTGGTGTTATAGAAATAATACTTGGTGACATTAAAATGGGCCAGATCAATGCTTGGATCTAACGAGGCAAACTGTCAACATGGGACTTGATAACAAATTTAAGCGCTTCTGATCACTCATCCGTCTCCTTCCTCCGCGTCTGAAGAGCATCTTCAGAAATCTGAGTTTATAGAAATAAAACTTGGTGACATCACCATGGGTGTGTTCGAAGCTTGGTTCTTACGGAGCATACTGCCCAACATTGAGTCTGACAGCATTCGCTGGTAATTATTAATCATTCTACTTTTAAAAGCACGTTCAAAATGGCCTAAACTTTCTAGATAACGTTAAGGTCAGGAGACTTTATTGCGGAACAGGAAATTCGTGTTCTCTTGACCAATCCTGAACACATTGGGGGGGGGGGGGTGAGTGGTTTCAAATGAGTTCGTGATAAAATCTTCTCTAGACGGGACGACGTGGTCATCCAGGATAAGGGTCAGCAGCCTTTAACTGAATTATGAATTCCACCAATACTATTACTCCAGTAAGCTAGAGTACTCCCTTAAAACACCAAATTTTCATTGTCAATTTGCACTAATCTCTGGAGATAGTCCGAATTAAACGGCTCTCCTGATGTTTTGATCAGATGGGAACGTGCATCATTGAAATACTACCAGAATGATTGCAAGAGATGATTCGTGTCGCCAAGTTCACGATAAAATAAATAGTGGCTTCCTTTTGCCAGTCGGTCATATTTCATTTAAAGCCCGTTTCTTAAATTTATTCAGGTAGTGATCTCACGATTCCACCACACGTTCAACATTCCTCTAAGATTTTTACTTGTTTGCATATCGCTTTGTTCGAAAATGCGTATTGCTTTGTAGACAAGTCCACTGACAGAATATGTTCACTGTAAAGGCTGATTTGATATTATATTTTTTGCGGATGTTTATTGACTCTGTAACTTGCAATTTTACGTATTTATTTCTTTAGAAAGAAATATATTTTCAGTCAGTTGAGCATATAATGGATTGAAACGTAATCAATGTGATTCAGAAGATTTTGATATTCAGATTAAGTTGAATGCCCCTCAAAACGTTTTGATAGAATGATTTTGTCATAAATAGCTTCACACTTTAAAACTATTTTACATAACTATTCGTAAAAAATCATATTTTTTGTTTCTAAAATCTCTTTCAGACGTCACAACGAAAAACAACGGAACGTTCAAAAATAGCAATAATTTTTGTGTTTTCATTCATCAGATAGCTAGCTATTTTAAAATTTCAGGTGAAAAAATATTAAACAAAAACTCAACTGTAAATTTAAGCAGAATTATTATGAATATGTAAATTAAACTATACATTTCAAAAAAGCAACTTCTTACAAACTTTGATTTTGTTGTTTTTTAATTTCCTTTATAGTCTCGAAGAAATTAATTATAGGCGAAAATATTAAAGTGAAACCTAATAAATTTACCCGGAAGTTGTTTGAAAATCAGACACAACCTAAAAATGTTTCTTTGATGAGAAGATTTAATTTTGGAAGTCCCGTTTTCTCTTCCGTAATATCCCATGAGGGTCTCAAAATTACAAGGACTTTCAACATCCTTGCGGCATTTTTAAGATTTAGGACACCTCAAAGCATTTCCTTCCTTAATTAGCAGTTTTCTCATTAGCGACTCAACGTTCCTTTCGTGATTTTTTTTTAAAAACAAATATAATTACTGAGAAAGCTATTGAATTTTTCTCAATAATCTCGTTTCGATAGTGTTAAATTTTGACTATAACGTAAAAAAATCAGTTAAGTGTGAAGATTTGAAGTAAATAATCAAACGGCGGTATGATATTCCAGTTCGGTCAGTTTCTGCACTTAGAGCAATTTCTTTCTAAATCGATCCATTAAAAGTAATAAGCAAATTACAATGTCCTTCTCTTTACTTAAAAATTTTAGTCCTCTTTTGTAACATAATTGATTTTTCAATGGAGCAATAACTATAATCGAATTTTCTTTTGTTAAAATGTAATCGAAACCATGTGTATGATTTTAAAATTTATTAACCAAATACACGCGAGACGTGATGAACGGGCCAGGTGCCCCACTTTCAAGGCATAAACATGATGAGTGAAGACGCTTGAAAATATTGTCCTTGAATGCTCTCATGCATGTGGTCGTGGCTGTCACTAATTTTGAACAATAGAGCTTTGAAAAATGTGTATGCTATGCTGTCGGCGCATTTCTTATGCCAGAAACAAATGAGCAGAAAATATGCATCAAATTTTGGCAAAATCTTGTCTATACCTTTGGTCAGACTTATACAAGTTGAAAAAAGTTGATGTGGATGATTGTATGTACCACGCAATAGTTTATGAGATGTTCGAGTGTTCCCAACATGATAGTGAGAACATAGAAAGTCACAACTTTTAAAAGACGTACAAATGTCAAAACATCCAAGATATGTATTCAAAAGGGCGTAGAAATTATGGAATCATTATTCGTGAATTATCCGTAGCGAGCAACATTAGCTGTGGTTTAGTTCAGACCATTATGATTGAAAAGTTGGGTATGAGACTTATTTTTTCCAAATTTGCGCCAAAACTGTACTCGGCTGAATCTGCTACATCTGCGTTTGATCTTCTTGAATGTACTGGAAATAAGGAGATATTTTTGAAAATATCTAACAGAAAGTGAATCGAGATTTATGGCTATAACGCAAGGAGATCGAGCATACATGTCATCGATCGCAGTTTTCAACTCAAATTTCTATGGCATGGATGGAAATGCGACAACAGCACAATACATACATATTTCAAAGCTTTGCTGAACAGAAGTGGTGGGAGCTATAACTTGTAGTTTTTGGCTCTTGCGTAGGAGGGTACAAGGTCAGTATCTGTCTAGTGCCTTCATTGCGCGTTTTGGCTTTAAGGATAGGTAACCGGTCTCAATAATTTTTTATCACCCTTCGTATAACCGCCTAATTAAGATACATTAAACTATCCATTTAAGAATTGCAGCATTTGACATTCGTTTCAGTTGGTTATCAGGAAAAACGAGTTAGTTTAAATGTCTCGACTCCAACAGAACAGGTGCAAAGCTACTAAAGAAACACGAGCTAAATGTCTGTCACATTTTGAATTTTAAAACTACTCTGTGAAAGGGAACCATGATTATTAAACTATGCATAAAATATTCAACTGAAATTAAACAAAACAATAATCCTGCAGAACAGGCTGGTCTCCGAAGGCATCAGATAAGATGAGAGGCCATGACTCACGATACTACACTTGGGACAAAGACATTATAAACAGGAAATGAAATTTGCATATTCTTTAATGATACGCTGCATTTTTTATGATTATAAATGGTTTATGTTCGCACAGATATTAGGTACACATGAAATTATTAAGAGAATACATGTAGTTGAATTTCGGGTAAGTTGGCGACCTTAAGCTTTGGGAATTCTTCCTGGCCTGAATATTCTTTGCAGGAGGATTAATTTTTGGCAAAATCTTCTTCAACTGTTTATTTTAAAGTGATATTTCTATAATTTTTACTTTCAAATTTGAGACCCCAAAATTTAATTTTAGAAAAAAAAGTCATTTTCGTCCTCTTTTTCGCATAGTCGGGTAAGATGACGAACTGAGATAACAATTTAATTCAACATCCATATGCTATCAAAAAACTATTTAAAACTTTTAAGTTCACATCTTGATCATAACAAATTGCACATATCAGAAAAAAAAATAGTTGAACTAAAGTAACAGCACAAAACAAATGAAATATTATCAATTGAAATTTGAGATTCAAACCTTAAGAAATGAAATCTATTGCAAAAATCTCATCGTCGTGAGCTTGGAATTTGTCCTAGCCAGTACAGGTTGTTTGGGCCAGAGATTGCACATAAAAGATTGGAGTCCCAACTCCGTTTTACATTGCTTACTCCAAATGATGCATTCTTCATTATCGAGGTCCTCTGGGTCCAGATTGTCATCAGCGTCAACGTAAGGAATTTCATATGAATGGATTGAGTCTTCAGACTCAGAAAATTATAAGTCAAGGTGTCGCTTAGCTACTTTCTTCTTTTTAGTAGAATTTTTAGCAGGTTTGCTGCGTTTAATCTTATTAACTTCAGGTTTGAACTGTCACAGTTTTCATTTATCTTCTTTTTCCCCTATCTCCTTTTTATAATGAGATGCTCATTTTTCACTGGAGTGCCAGTAGGTTGCAGGAAGGGCAAGTGGCATTTAGGTAGCACTACGAACTCATAAACCTCGTCGTCATCTTACCCTCCACCTAATTCGTCATCTTACCCGACGTCGCCTTTTTATTTAAAAAAAACATTGAAGGATATCAGCTCATCAGAAATATTAAAATAATACAAAATTGAAAACGATGTTTAAATCAAAAATATTTACTCCGTGAACGCTATCCCTTATCAAACAACAACTAAAAGTTGCATAGGAACAACTCAAAAAGACATTACCTCCCACTGTCAATAACACTAATAACGGGGTGGAATCTTTTGGTGTGACATGGGTATCTGGTTGCTATAGGTCTCTGATGATGCAGAATCGGGCATTCATCTAGGGAAATTTTCGAGAAAAATCCAATTCCTCTTCTTAAACGATTCGTCGTTTTAATCAAATTTTCCCTACTTTAACTGTAATATAACACGGTAATTATTACGCGAATTTCAGCAATAATCACAATATATTGAAGACAAAGAAATGCATTATTTTACTCGCATTTTAGAAAAAAAAATGTCTGAGGATTTGCTTCCGTTGCCTGTCTTCTTCTCGCACAGAAAGTTTACAAATTGCTCAACTATATATATGCATAAAAACTATCGTGATTCTTTCATCGCAAACTACATTTAAAATCCCACATCTGGAACTATAAATACTGTAAATGAATATAATCTGCAAAAAGTTGACCCAATCATATTCAATCCGGTGCCTGGATTGCATCTGAAACGGGAATTGTTGGAAAATAAATAGTGCTTTAACAAACAATGCAGCAACAAACTCATTAAAATATCTTTATATAGTTCAATCCGAAACTTAATGCGCCTTGACGTTAAAACTAGAACAGTATTTAAAATGCCGCGAAAGAGTTGTATAATGAGGGAAGGAGAATCCGCATAGTCAGAGGTGGGGGAGTCTATCGAGAACAAAAAACGAAGCATGCCCATTCTAAAGGGCTACTGTCTTTTTCTGCTAACGCTGGATTACGTGTTTCGTTATCGTGCTCCAACTAAATTACATTCGAATAAGAATAGTGAATTCAAATATGGCTACTGGGTATGGATTCTTTGTAGGAAAATTAGAAAGGAGTGATTTGCTTTGATTATATAAATGCTATGTATACATACACAGAATTGCTACGTATAAATACATAAAATTGAGCACAACTTCTTAATTATTTTCCTAAAATTTAGCATAGGAGCCGGTCTCTTTGTGCTTTCTATCTGAAATAAATTTCCGCAGAAATTAAATACTGAAAAGCAAAGTGGTCGGAAAATAGAGAGCGGTCGTAACCGTGATTGTTCTTCTCTGAGGGGAGGTTTTGTCGGTTGAGAATGCACAGTATATTTTTTGGAGCTCACTTTGCTCAACAATTGAATACTCAGAGTTTAAAAAACGATAATAAAAGGAGATATAATTTCATACCATCAGCAGTATTCTCGAAGAAGTGGTTCATATTATCAAAAATTAATTTTGGTTCGTTAGTCGTCAATATTTAAGTGACCACAAACATTCAAAGAAAATAAACAATCTGGATATTGCACTAACTCTGTAAACCCGGCTAGAGTGAGAATTCCATTGCCTCAAAACCTGGAGTGAATTTTCGCTCACAAAAATGGAATAGTCACGTTCTTTACAGAAATTCCAGGAGGTCGACACCTATGGTTGCCCTATCAATTGTCAACAAAGAAAGGAACTACAGTTTTCCTAAAAAAATCATCCAGGCGCTCAAAACCGATTGAGTCCGGCTTCTGTCGAACGGGCGGCTTGAGGCGAGATAGGGCTCATCGGGTTAATTAATCCAAAGATAGTAAATTTGAGTCGTAACTTCCTTATTACTTTCGGAAAATTAAGCACCTGACCGAAGCAGTTAGTTTTGCGTCTTCTCGCTCAAATAAATTTCCACAGAAATTAAATACTTAAAATCACAGCTGTCGGAAATTAGCGTACGATCGTAAACGTTCTTGTTGTTTGCCGCTGAGAGAATTTTTTAATTACCAAAGCGCGTTATATTTTCTTGGAGATGTCTTTATACTACAAAAAAATTGGAGTCCATTTCTTTCGATGTAATTTCAAACCATCATTAATATTCCCGAAGAAGTTTCTCATTACATTAAAATAATTTTCGTGTGTTAACTCGTCAGTAACAACTGACCACAATCATTCAAAGAAAATAAGCATTCTGTATATCTGATTAATTAAACCAAAGACAGTAAAATTGAGTCATAATTTCATAATTATTTTAGGAAAATTATGAACAAGAGGCGGCGGTTTTGTCCTTTCTCGCTCAACAAATTTCCGCAGAAATTAAATATTCAAAAACAAAGTGGTCGGAGATTAGCGTGCGGTTGCGAGTACACGCTATATTTTCTTCGAGATCTCTTTTTCGACATAAAAGCGTAGTTCTGGATCACAGGAAGTCCATTTGATACCGAATGACTTTTATTGCTTAGTGCACGAATTAAATATGTTGTAAGGGACGAAAGAGGGCCACAAAATATTTTGGAAATACGGTGATTTCTTCGTTGCAAGACGAAATTAATTATTCTGGAAATTTGCAGGTTTTTCAATCTTGAAGCTGACTAGATAGCATTTTTATGTGAAAAATATTGAATAAGTTCTTGAAAAATAAACTGAAGATATATATTCCAGTGTAAGAGAATGGAATCAAGAACTCGATCAACAGTTTTGGCCATTAAATAATTATGGAGAAAAATAAATGCATTATACTTTATTTAGCTAAGACATATTTTTAATACAGAGGCTCCAATGCCAGAAAAAGGAATAACTTTTTTTTATTCAGATTAATTTACACAACGTTTTAATGTCTTGTCAGACAACTTCCTTATTCACTTGGTGAGGATTTTAGAATGTGTAATAAATATTGATTCTACTTTCAAATCCATCAGAAAATGTTTATACAACCGTTTTATTTATAAAACGGTTTCTTATTATGAAATGAGGCCGTGGTGGTGTAGTGGTAAGGTTTAGGTTTAGGGGCCAGATGGTTGTAGTTCCGAAACACGATTCCAGTGAAGATCCTTCGTGTATGGTGTCTGTAAGGAAGAGTGAATTATATTAACGAAGATATAACAAAATTTGTAGATAATAAAGCGAGTGCATAGTCATCTATTAACCCAAAAGCAAGAAATGTAATGACAAGGATAATATTTACCAATCTACTGGAGGTCCAGAATATCTGTTTATCTTGCATTGAAGCTCACTCGGGCTATTTTGGAAATGAGCTGGCAGATTATTTTGCAAGACAAGCAATTGAAATATCATTTAATGTTTTGACATTGTGAAATATCCAATATGGCATCTAAAAAGGGTCCTCTAGAAAGATTTGTTGACTAAGTGGCAGAAAATTAGGACCTAAAACGACAAGGGTAGATCGACTTATTTAATAGCTCTAAAAGTTTCTTTTAAACCACTTCACTGGAATAGAGAAGAAATTCTATTTTTCACCAACCACGGTTCATTTCCAATATACTTTCATCGTTTCAAGTTGGCACACTCATCATTTTGCTGTTGTGGCGAAATTGGTACTCCACTGCATATTTACTTTATAGTGGCATATGAAGCTTCCTGCCATACAACTTCAAGATCAATGGTTTAAGAATGCAGCCAATAACCAACTTTTACGGAAAAAGATTAAATTAATAATCAAACATATTCATGATTGTGTATTCCTGTTTAATCCAGATTCTTAGCGTCATCAACTAAATGTTCGAGACCCAGCAACTAATCGTTTTGATGTGTTTGAATAAGACTGATTCGGTGAAACATCTTGAACAGATAGAACTGCTTGAACTGTTTTCATGTTATATGTTTGTGTTCTGATAGTTTTTAAGTTTATTATTATTATTCATTTATATTACACATTTTTAATTCTGTACATTTCTGGAAATTGCAAATAGTTTTGTAAATTTTGTTCAATAAACTGGTTCGGGCGTTTGGTTATGGGGGGCATCGGCTCGGGTGTGCATGCTTTATCCACCTTGTGCCCATTTAAAACCAATAAAGTGACTCTAGTAGTCATAGGTATCGGGAGTTCAGATAGATAAGAGGCGTTAGGTCAGATGACGAGGATGACACGTGAGATGGCACCCCCTTTCCAAACACTCGCACCACACAAGCGGGAGGACTTTTGACTCCCTACGTATGATCTAACATGCAAGAGGCCCAATACACCACAGATCTTCCGTGGGATCGGGTTTCGAGCCAGGCACCCTCCGGCCCCGAAGTCGACACATTACCACTAGACCACCGCAGCCTCTTCGGTCTCTGAGAGATTCATCGAAATCTCGAGGTCGAATTTTTTGACGATTACAGTACTTTCTCGTTTTGCACGAGAAAGTAAAAAATGCAACTACTGAGAGTTTAAAATACAACAAGGACTCTCCGACCTGATTTTTCGGAAGGGTAAGCGGGATAGCAAAAAAGAAGGTAAGACCGGAATTCCATGTATTCTTTTTTGTGTATTCTATTCCTGCCCCATCCACACCATTAAAAAAAACCTTTATGCACCAAACCTCTCTCTAATTTATATTTTCAGGTTTCTTAGTACAGGGCAGTGCTTATTGAAAAATTTTTTATACAGGGTGTCGCAAATAGTGTAACAAGCATTTATTTCCTTAAATATTGCATCTAGACATATACTTCCGATTTCAAAGTTTCATCAAATAAGGTAGGAATTTGTGTAAAAAAAACTTTGGCTTCTATGGAATTTGAAAATAAAAAGTTAAGAAAATTAAATTTTTATACAGCCCCCATACAGCAAAAATTTCAATGAGTAAAATGCTCCTCTTACACTCATCTATGTATAAACTAAGTTTCACTATTCTGTCTGCTAAACTTACAGAGATACATTAATTTATTAAGTTTAAAGGGACTTCTCAAAAATATACATGGCGATGCTTATTGCAGAAAGCAAATGTATTCAACATAGAAAAAAAATGCAAAATACAAATTTTTTCCTAATAAAACATCATCAAACCATCATGGATTGAAAAAATTTGCCAATGACGCATGCTGTTACTCAGTTTCATCGGCAGATATTTGCAACTATCGACTTAATAAAGAAAGGAAGGACAACAGGAGAAAATAAAATTTAACATGAAACAGGAAAAAAGCCTAATATCGGACAAGAATATTAAATTATTTGCTTTCAGCATTGTGAATAATTTTAAGTTTTACGTAAAACAGTGGCGACTCCTCCTTTAGGGCTGCAGAGTCACAGAACTCACTGAAATTATTTTATAAATTCGTTTTTACGTCTTTATTCTTACTTGTCCTCTTTGAGAGTCGGATTAACAACGAAAAAGCTAAAAGAAAAGAACACGGAAAATGAATGAAAAAGTAAGACAGACATAGGATGGGACTGCACACCAAATAATTTTGGAAAGCACCAAAATAATTCATTGCCTACAACTAAGTGGCGATGGCGAATATCTATACTTTCTGTCTTTGAACTTAGCTAGAGTTGGATTTTCGAATGCTCCTGTTCGGTGCTAGGCCAACTAATGTTCATTTTTTCTCCTTCAATCTGACCCAAAGTTCTCCTATGTGCTCTTGATTTGTTTACGTTCGATTTCTGTTTCATTGGCTGTTTTAAGGTTTCAATTCATTTTTATGTTGCCTCAACGGGAACTTAGCTGCTTAGTACGTATTCATTGTACGTTTTCATTGTTAAAAATAATTTAACGCAAAAAAATACGACTGTAAATTCTAAAATAGAATTCATGAATTCTAAAATAGAATTCAGGCAATTACAATTACAACTTTAGATTATTTGAAAGTAAATCTGTTTGGGAAAAATTGTATTCCAATTGTATTCTAGTGATATTTTTTTAGTACTTGTTGATTCTAAGTAGATGAGCCGTCACAAATGATATATCTCCGTAGATGTTTCCGAAGATTTATAGGATAAACTATTTTTATAAAAACTTCAATTAATGTATTATTTGACTATTTTTTAGATTTAACCAGAGTTAACAAATATGTTGTTATTTCATAATCCTGCCTTCTAATAACTTATTAAAATATGTATATTATACCTGAAATGTACATCGAAAGACTGGATCAAACAGCAGTGAGAGATATGGAAAATTGGTCTAATCAATAAATTTATCTTCTTTTAACTCTGTAAGTTTTGTAGATAGAAGCATGAAACTTTGAGCGGGAATAGATGAATGTAAGAAAAATATTTTACTAACCGACATTTTTGCATTATTGGGGCCGTATAAAAATTTAATTTTTTGAACTTTTTATTATAAATAACCTAAGAAGTATAAGTATTTCATACAAATTCTTAACTTATTTCATGAAACTTTGTAATTTGAAGTATATTTAAGTAAATAAACGCGTGATCCATTTTTTGGGACATCCTGAATACTGTGTGCTACTGTACTGTTTGTTTAAAAAAATAATTACAGAAAAAGGAAACCCGATAATAAAATTATTGTATACATTTTAAGGTAATACAAGATACTTATACATGAAGATAGTTTATTTTGGTTTTCAGTATTAGCTGTTGTAAAGATTTCGTCGGATTTTGATTCGCACATTTGTAACCTACTTAAAATTTATATTGCATTTTTTTTCTTGAAAACGATGGTTTTCTCTGTCTAATAAACATAATTTTATATAAACCATGTCTATCACTTTATTGTTCATGTTAAAATTGACTCGGAATTTATCGCTAAAGCAAGAAAAACTGCAAACCCTAATATCTAATATTAATTATTATTTATTTTTGATTTAGTATAAATTTACGAATATTTTTTACACAATAAAACAACTGAGTTTCAAACAAAGAACAATTACTTGAAATATAAATCATTCGAGGATTAGGAAATGTTCGAGATCTGCATTTTTTTATGTTTTACATGGTAAGAAAATAATTTTTTGATACGGCCTCTCACAAACGAGAATAAAATATTCTGCCATATTTCGCTAATAAGTTATGAGATGTTATCATTTTAACCCTTCGTGGGAGTGTCTAGCGTATGGCACAATTTGGGAGGGGCGGCGTATAAAGTACGCCAGGTCGTTTTCTTCCACCCTATGCTTCGTATTTCTACCCATTTTTCTTAGTTTATCACTTTGATCTGTTCAGGAACCATAATAGAAAGAAATGGATAATAAGAATGACAAATAAAATAGAAAAAGAAGAAAATCTATTCGGCATAAATTGAATAAATGAGCATCTCCCACGAAAAAGCTCCAAGTTTTCGTCGGTCGTGAGTTGGTCACGAGATGTATAACCTTTTTGGCAGTTTACTTCGAAAGAGTCGAAAAGTCCTCTCACTCCAACTAACTCCACTATGTCCGTCGTGTCTTTGTCTTCGAATCTGTTGGCAGCGCACATGTTTCTGGCGTACTGAATTGGCCGACGTGACGCAAGCGAAAAAAAAAAATACTTGGATTGGAAGGCAGAACTCCTACTGAACGAATCTGCTAGATTCCTATTATGTTAAAGAAAGGGAGAGGGCTCAGAGACGAACGCTAAAAAATTTACAGCAAAAAATAACTCGCTGCCTCCCACTAAGGTTTGAGCCAATGGACAGCCAACTTGAGGAAGTGGTGTTCGATTAATTGTGTATTTTCTCGAGAGGGCCGTTGAAAGGTAAACAAAAAAATTATATTACGTAATGAAATTCAAAGTTTTATAATTCGGTCCGATATGGCCTGCAGAATTGTGAATTGCAATAAAAGAAAATACTTGTTTGCTTCATATAATGAATTTTCCAATAAGAATATGCGCCCATTTCTATTTTGTTTAGAAATTAGCTATCGTGCCGCGATTAGAGTAGATGCTCTGCATAATGATTTGCGATGAAATATTTTGATAAGGATAACAAATAAAATAATAAATAATAAAATTTTATAATATTATCTTTTATTAGTATTGCTATCTCTATTCAAAAATTAGAGTAATTTTTCAACGCATTCCTTTCAAAATATCGTTTCATCATTATGAAAAACAAATTTGATTTCTAATAAATTAAACATAGTTGTCCACTTACAGAATCGCCATATGTCCCGTATATACGGGACGGTTACCATATTTCGCTACTTAGTCTTGCATTATTATTTGTCTAGGTTTCTCTCGAAACTCTGCGTCATTTTGACTATAAAATAACTTGCACCCAATTTTATAATTATGTGAAAGAAGAAAATGATATAATTATGACTGTAAAATCAACTTTGAAATACGACTAGACTAAAAAGGATTAGCATCGCATCTGTTTCATTATTATACGTGTTCATTTTATTTTATTGCTTAAACTTTATTAATTTTTTTTATCAAAGTATAATAAATCATTAGATACTCATTTTTTCATGTTTCATTTATTTACACTTAAACGTCCCGTATAAGTGCCTGGCAATAATGACATCCCTATGTTCTAAATAATAAGAAAATACTTCTCTAGCGAAACGCAAGCATTCGATATAGCATTATAGGAAGAAAATGTATTTTATTTTCCCTTCCGCTGCTTATACACTAACGTCAACATTCAACTGGTCATGTTTACGAATAACGCCTACTTGGTGAAAAATAAAAAAGAGCATGTCATGCATTGTTTATAGAAAATGACAGTAGTTTTTTTAAATGTGTGTATTTCGTCTCTTATTCTTCATCACGTATTTGGCCCTGACAATGCGGATCCTCTTCCACTCATTAAATAACAGCCTTGAGGCATTCATACAGTATCCCAGTTTAAGTGTCACAGTTTTATGCAAATGACTCCTGTAAAATTTTCGATGGAGCTATTTGACGATGTTTTTATGACCAAACACAGTTTTTTACTACTTTGTTTATAAAAGCCAAGTTTCTTTTCTTATTCGTGCTTCAAAAAGAATCCAAGCACCGACGCGAACATGATTGGGTCAAAATTTACGCAGATCATATTCATTTTTAGTCTTTTGTTCTCTAGTTTTTTTGTTAACCCAGGAAATATTTTTTTCATTATTTTTTGTAAGCATCCATTTTATACAGAAAGTTTCGCGTGTTGTTTTGATACTAAATTAATGAACCCGTGACCTTTATAGATGGGACAGAGAATCTCAACTATGAGAAATTTTTGGACGAGAAATTGCCTAAGAGATGACATAGCTATCAGACTTTGTGAGTAAATCCTCTTTTGTACTATTTTACAAGTGTTAGTACTTTTTGTTACAATCAAAAAAACGAAGCAGAATCTTTTTTCCCTTTGAAACCTTATTATATTACGAAAAATTATATTTTTTTATTCCTTCTTGGAAATGCTTTGAAATAATTGTTCAGAAGAGCGCATTTCACTCATCCATGACAATAACTGCCCATGATTTTCAACAAAATTCAGAGATTGTATTTAGGAGTGACATAAAATACCATTCTGGAATGAATTCATGATAAAGCGTTTGATAATTTTCATGAAGGATTTTAAAACACATAGATTGCACCGCGAATATTTTTGAAGGAGATGGAATGTACCACTCCTTCAAATCTATGATAACTTATTATCGTTATACAGAGTATGTGGGTAAAGATTTTATGATGTCTTGAAAAATTATTAATGATTAAGAACCTTGCAGTATGCAATGCTGTATTTATTTCAAAAACCTTGGAGTTATGTGTCCATGAAGGAGTGTAAGGTATGGTTTCTTGGTAAAAGGATCTACTTAGGACAAAATGCGTCTAACACTATATTTATTAAAATTATAAAACATGAAAAAAGTTTTAAGGGGGACATGATTCTATAGTATCTTTAAATTAATCTTTTCAACGCCAACTAACCCAGATAGCACGTAAGTTTGCAGCAAGTTTGATTTTGACTTGATATTACCTTGTCATAGCAAATTTGACGCGTCAAACTTAAAGCGAACTTGTAGCAAATTCGCCGTGACATCTAACGCCACCTTCCTAGCATTGCAAGCCTGCTGCAAGTTCACCGTGACAAATAGCGCCACCTCCTTTGCAATGCAAATTTGCAAAACAAGCTTGATGCAAAGATAGCACAAAGAGATAATTATCTTTGTCTCTGAAAAAAAACATCCGATTTTTAATAGCTTCTCCTAGATCGTCCCTCTTTTTATTAATTCAATAAATCAATGATAATTTGTAAAAAAACTAACTTTTTTATAAAAAAAAATGTGGAACATTTTCCATCTTCTTACTAAACTTTTACTTAAAAGAAAACTATATCGCCTTTTTCTTAATGTTGAAATTTTAACATTTATAAACAAAATTAAACCGAAAAAACAGTCAATGTTTGTTAAAAAATAATAATTTATACATTTTGTCCCATTTTAAAGTAATTAGTTTTGAATTCTAATTTCATAATTTATTCTACTAGCAAAACGTATTTATTATCGAAAATCGCTCTCTCTTTGACTTCAAATCATATTCTCAACTCAAAAAATTAATGAACTCAAGAAAATAGTTTAAAATAAATCTTATACGAACCGAATCGACGATGCATTAGCGAAATCTATCTTCCCCTCTCGTAGTCGAGCTGGCCGAGTGGTATAGACGTCAGGCTACAAAGCGATAGGTCGCGAGTTCTATCCCGGGTTGTGTTCGTACTCTTCTTTTGCTATAATTTGCAATGAGTTTGCAGTGCAAATTTGCTGCAAGTTCGTCCCATGGTGACTTCGAAGCTTGCGTTAAATTGTTGCAAACTTGTTTCACACTTGCACTCTTGTTGCGGCAAATTTGCTGTAAGCTTGCAGATTTGCAGTTCAAATTTGCTGCAATCTAAAATTGCTATCTGGGAATTTATAATTATAAACTAATTACTTCTGCCTCAATCGTAGATAAACGCAGTTCAACTGTAATTTACAGTCACGAGATCTTCGGGACTTTGACATTATCTCAGCAGTATAAATGACATGATCTCTCCCCTTTGACGATGTAACTCCTTCCTGGTAAGACTCACCACTTTGTGGGTAAACTTTTCACCACAGGTCATGGCTTTAAATTTAATTATGATTACTTTATATATTTCATAAACCCTGCATCTCAATCTTTGAGTCAAATGAATAGAAAGAAATTGGATAAACTATTGTGTACTTCCTTTCAAGATACTTGATTACACCTCATCTAAAGAATAATGTTCATGTATCTAGGTATCCAACACGACGAAAACAGAAAATGAAAAAACAGTGTTTAACAAACAGTGTGTTTTATTGTGCAGAGATTAAAGGGATAGGAACTTAAGCAATCTGTAAAATTGTTTATGATGATTTTATTGAAACAATAAAGAAATTATCTCAAAATTCCTGGAACGTAAATGATGAAATTATTTAAGCAGAGCAGCAATTATTTAAAGTATCGTAATGATCCTTGAAGCAGAAAAGCGAGGGTCAAGAGCCGTTAGCTTAGAGGTTTAAAGGGCGGGTTATTCTGCGTGAAAAGGGCTATTTTGCGTAGAAATGCCTTTTTGAAATTCTCGTTATATTAAATAGACCCCTCGCAGGTTATTTCCACGATTAAAACGCTTTGATGGAAAAATTTTCCTTCTTAAACATTTTTATTTAGCTTGACTTGTTTCAGGTTTGTAAAGACGAAATTCTTTAATCCATTATCCATTTTTCCACTCATGTGATGTGGTAGAGTTTGGAGTTTTGTACATTTCTATGTTCTCAATGACAATGCACTATTTTAATTTTTAGGGAACTTAACTACCAGTTTGTTGATTAATTATTTTCTTTTACTGTAGTGGCGCCACCTGGTAATGAATTTGAAAACATAGTTGATAGATTCCATAATATATATAATAGCGAACGATAAATTAATATTCAAATTTTAACAAAAAAGTCAAAATTTGTTAAAATAATAAAAAAATCCTTTCCTTAGTACACTAATAAAATTGTTCTTTTAAAAACATTTTTTACTAAATTTATTTTAATTTCATTCTCTTTAAAGTCCTTATTTCGCAATGCCTTTAAGTTACAGTATATGTAAATTAGATTCTCGATTATTCTAGAAATACCAATGAATCGGATCTTACCCCCTTTGAGTGTATGCTATACATCAATTATCCGTGACGTATGATCTAACC